>DWPV01004513.1:0-13526 GCA_018251915.1 Urbanus proteus proteus
AATGAACTAAAATTATTTCATACTTTTTAGTGACATAGAAGTCGGTTTAATTTTTTTGTTAAAAATATTTTTATTCACAATATCATGCTTTACAAAACGATTTCATGTAGCAAGTGTCTTATTCTTACCCAGTAATTGGACAATACAAAGGTTGCGATCATAATATACATATATGTATCACTATTATCAATGCATAGTATAAAACAGCTTTCCGCTGTCTGTTCCTATATATGCTTAGATCTTTAAAAGTACGCAACCAATTTTGATGCGATTTATTTAAATAGATACAGATAAGGTTTATATGTAACGCGTATAAAGCCGCTGGCAAAAACCAGTTAATTTTACTTCGCGAGGTTTGTAACTGCCAAAGAAATATAGTTCTAAAATAGTGTGTTACTTAATGTTAGCAGGAAATAAAAATCTATCAAATAAATAATTTGTTTTGGAATAAACTGTCAAACAAATGCTTTATGAAATAAACTTTGAAACTGAAAATTGAATCAGCTAGCTTTAATAAAGTTATCGGATCGGTTTGAATCGTTCACAATAGAATATCTGTTTGAAATTTTATTTATGAAAACTTCACAATTCGGTAGTTCTTAGTAGTTTTAAAAACTTTTAAGAACTTATTTATACATGACAGGAGTCTAAAACTTTCCTCAGCAAAACAATTTCCCCAGAGATGTTATTCCGAGTTTGATAGGATAAGAAATAGTTTAAAATTATGGGAATTGCATTTTAAACTTTTTATATGATATCGGAAAGCGATTAGTCACAGATACTGAATGCAATTTAGTGTGTCCGAATTTCTGTAATAATCTTAATTAACTTTTGTATCTATGTACAAGTAGAGCTTAGACGCTTTCTACGCTCATAGCCCCACAGTAGGATTTTCTCCTCTGTCGTGGGTGCCATGGACACACAAAGACAAATACACAAACACCCAAACCAAAAACAAAAATCTAAATTCAATGTTCAGATATCTGTTTAGCCGGGAATCGAACCTAGGACCCACTGCGCGACAGACCGGTACTATAACCGCTCCTCCACGTGGGTCGTCAATGGTGGTCGTCAAAAATTAATTAGAGCGTAATCAAAAAATATTTACTCATTTAAGAGTTTAAAGATGAAACATCAGTTTGAAGATATGTCGGTAAGAGGGTAGGGGGCAAGGGACAGCTGACCTCCCCTTATAAACGCAGAAACTAATGCTCCATACTTCGTATTTCGCATATTTCTCTAAAGCTTTTGACGCCCGTTGAAGATGAAAAATAAGTGAATTTGTAACTTTATTTTTATTTTATTGTTTCTTTATGTTTAAAATCGTAGCAAGAAACGTCTTTAACTAAAAAAGTAGGTAGGACTTTTAGAACAGAGTTAGGTGTATTGGTTCTTACCTAATTTTTTTTCAAATAACATAAAAACTAGCTACATTCTTAGAAACACGAACTAGGCAAAAATACGTATTCTACCAGACAGATAAAAATCCGTAAGCTTTCCTGGTTAACTAGAAGGTACAACCTGCGTGTTATCGGAGGCTTTTATAAAGCTTCCTAAAGCTCCGTTCATGACGGCCGAGCCAGCTTTCGTGAGCTTTCGTGTCGCGTGAGTAAAAATAAACATTTCAAGCAGTCATTATGTTGCGTTAACGCTGTTATCACAAGGGAATTATTGCCTAGGGGAAAACGGGCTATGATTTTTCATTGTATTATATTGAAGTGAAGAAAAATATACGCTATATGGTGTCAGTTAAACCTGAAGATGAAAAGTCTGAGGTCAGTCACAGATGCTAAGACTGAATTGAAAAGCCTCGGATTAGTGTTTCCTTACCACGTCTTTCAAATAAAATACAGTAGCGCTTAACATTTCTCGTACGGGACATAATATGTACCTACATACAGTGGCCTTTATTCCCATGTACTTGTATAACTTCCAAAAAAATAATAAACTTCATCGGTGTAGATCAGCCATTCTCAAAGTGTGCTCCGCGGAGCCTTTACGGGGGCTCCGCAAGAATATTCCCATTAGATTATTTTTCCTTTATTATAGTATACATTTGCATCGTAACATGATTACCCATTATAAAAATATTGCACGTAACTTTTTCGTTTATTATATTTTTCGAAAGGGCTTCGTCACCAAGAAATTTGAGAACCACTGGTGTAGATATTTTACGCATATAACACGTAAAATCATATTTTGCCTGTTTTTCCTGATAGTCTTTTGTAATAATCAAATTTTCCTTACCAAAAAATGCAATAACACCTTTAAAATAGCTGTGAATAATTCACCAAGAGCTGAACAGCACCTACTCGGTATGTTTATTCATGCGGTACCTGCCAACTTTATTATTTGGGAATTTGCATGTTATTGGCCGCGGATGAAGAAGAAATATTTACCCAATTGTGCGTTCAGGTCTAAAGGTTTTTTATTGCTTATATTTTTATAGGCACGTACGATCTATACATATGTAGAAAGTATAGCTTCCTTTTAGGTGCTATTGCGAATCTTTGAAACAAAGTTTAAGTTAATCAAAAAATATCGACTGGAACAGTCGGCTTAAGGTGTCCACCAGGGCTCGCATGTATTTGCAGTATCGCCACTATCGGTCACCGATCCAAATACCGAATGCATAAAACGTTGCTTAACTTAGTAGATTGGTTAAAACAGACATGCATTGTCTGTGGTTGTGACTAATCTAGCGGTGGATTAGTCACAACCACAGATTATATATATTCAGTTACACAGTTCAGTTTTACAGTATCATAATTATAACTGCCATCTGTGTGTCTGAATGATCTCCATACCATGGTGATGCGCAGTGGATTAATATTCTTACTCCGGCATACAGTGTCTAAATCATAAATTAGGCTTTCTTTTATAATAGATATATTTTTATGATGCATCCTACTACTCTACTATCTACTACTCCAGCGTTTTAAATAGAGCCCTTTGTGGTTCGACTGCGGCGGCACCACCGTCACACCTATTTCTGCCGCATAACAGCAGTGTAGCGCTTCTGTGTTCTGGTTTGAAGGGCGTGGGAGGGAGACATACTTATCCGAAACTTTTCAACTTAGTTCTCAAGGATAGCAACACATAAAGAAGTGTTGCCCAGATAAGATCACAGTTCTATCTGAGGTCGACCAAAGGGTTGACCTCAGATAGAACTATGATCTTATCTATATGATGATGATTATATATTTGATGGGGTTGATTACAGATGTCCATGAGCGGCAGTGGCTACTTACCATCAGGTGGACTGCATACTCGTTTGCAACTTCCTCCATAAAATAACATACTAATAGGTACTATGCAGTATCATAGTAACAATTCACTGATCTTTCTTAAACCGATTTCTGAACTTAAAATAATAAGATTGATCACTAGTATAAACAAAAGTCCGCCCCGAACTCACTTTTCCATTAGCAAGATTTATATTACCAGTCCATTGCTAAAGCATTTCATTTCTTGAACAAGAACAAAAGTTTTTCTCTTTAAGTTTCCGAAACAAAGTAAGCAATACGGACTAGTGAAATTAAACCGGGATCAATACAAAGGACTGCAAATTATTGCGTGGCTTTGACCCGATTTTACTAACGGGTCACAATACTATGAGTCAGCGGTTCTTAAACTTTTATATGTATGGACAATTGGAAATAATGGCAGCAATACTAAAAAATATTGATATAGTTTGATTTGAAGGGGCCAGGAAGATATTTTATTTTCGTTTTATCTTAAATAGAGTACTTTATTTCGTAATATAGTGTTAGTTACTGATTTCTATAGAGGAAAGTGACCACATAAAATTCGGACTGCATTTGCTGCTTAAGACTTAGAAAAACGTAAATTGCATGTCAGTTTTCTACTTATATTACATAAACTATGTAATATAAGATACTAGAAATAAATACTAGAAGCTATGAAACGAATGGAAAATTTTATTCACATTCAATTTACTTAAGTTCGTTTCCATAGCGGTTTCTCTTAGTGTTTGCTTACGAAACATCCCCAGGAGTACGGAAACACTTTGAGAGCCGTTGCACTAAACAGTGGAAAGAGCCGCCCATTAGAGTATTGTTTATGTGATCCTTTCTAGCGAGAAAATATGTTAAATTACTCATACGAGAGTTTTGAGATGTTTTGTCGTCAATTTGGTTAAATAATGTATTTTACACTCAAAGCCCTATACTACTTTTTCCTGTGTTGTAGATACCGTAGAAATAAACATGCAAACACCCAGACCCATCAGAAATTAAAATTTATCATTTAGATATTATTTGCAATCTTGTAAGTTGAATTTGATTTCTAAAATTACTCTGTAAATTCTTACCATTATACCTCTCAGGAACTTCCTTAACTACACTCTTACCTTATAACATTTATTTATGTAAACAAAATTTTGTTATATCATAAAACCAAAATTAATGAAATCTGCGGAATTAATTGGAATCGTACTTCCAGTATGGTAATGCGATGATAAATAATAAGTGAAGCTGTTAATTGTACTTGACTAAGATCTATACATCTACATTTGCAAGTACTCTTTTAACATTTATTACCTACTATCACGACTGTAACACAAAGCTAACAAAATGTGGGTAACGGGCGGAAGTGAGCCATAAACAATTTATACTTGTGACTTCCGAACTTCGTTATGCCCTACCGGTGGCTTAATGTCCTGCGAATGCATGACCGCTAACCGATTTATAGCTAACAATAAAGAAAACAGCTTTAAGGGATAAATTTTGGGGTTTCCACGCTACAGTATAAGGCAACTCTTAGTTAAATAGTGTAAATGAGTCAGTCAAACTTTTTGAGAGGGAACAGAATAATTGAAAGAATTGGCAGCCAAATGCAACAGCGTTCTTTCTTACCAAGCTTCATAGCTTACCAAGCTTAGGTTTCTGGTTCTTTTGCAAGACAAGGGTCCTCTCTTAGAATGTTCTATCTTGGTTCTCTTAAGTAGTGATAGTATAGAGGCGGTAATTTTTCTGGCAATTTATTCATCAGTTGCTTTAACGGAGAGAATTGGGAGCACTTCGAAAAAAGTTCAAGATAGTTTTTCAAAAGAGAAGAATAAGCATGAGTTGGAGGACTCCATACCTACACCTTTGAGAAATTATAGAGTTATATCCAAATAGGATTTTTACCAATATTTTTCTCTGCAAAACTGATTCAGATAAACTTTACAAAGTTTTGTTGTTACTCAAAATATTGGTCGGCCATAAAAAAGTATTTGTATTGTATCCTCGAGCGTAATATCAAAATTTTTTGGAAGTATCCTAGTCGAGTAACCCACTTGTCATACTAAGCTCTGCTCACAAAAGATTTATTGCAAACAATAAACAGAAATTTGGACGTTATTTCTTCTAAGGCTACGTACTACGAGGACGATTTGAAGCGAACGCGATTGCGAAGCGATCGGGTGCGGTGACACGCGAATTAATGCGAAGTGAATCTTGTACCAACGTTACCATTCATTGGACAATGTACCTACATAGGTGTCATAATAAACATCATAATATAAAACGAGCGAAAATATCAGTGCGTACATCATCGCGCTCGCATCGCTCCGCTTCGCACCGCATCACCTCGCAATTGTTTTTTCAATGAATATCGGATTCTCGATGTTTTGCTGGACATCAGTTTGCTTGATATAATTGCGCGATATGTCATATTATGACATTGTTGTTAAGTACATTGCCCAATGAATGACAGTGGTGGTGCGAGACGTAAGCGCCCGTAGTACAGAGCCACCGCATCGCATTGAATCCGCGCGTTACCGCATCGGATCGCTTCGCAATCGTGGTCTCTTTAAATCGGGTACGTAGAACGTAGCGTAATAGAAGATAACGTTTTATTGCCTGTTTGGAAATATTGGCGTTTGGAACAATATGTTATTCTTCCCGAAAATTTCCGTTCGTGTTTTGTCAATCAATCTCTTCCTGCAATAAATGTCGAGTCCAGTTAATGGCTCGGATTTGCACGTGTTTCAAATTAATTAAAGCTGGTAGAATCGCAAGTATTGGGACAATCGACGATCGGTGGAGGTTAACAGGGTACTATCATTTCGAATGAAATTCCGAGATTTCGTAGCCAAAATAATAGTTAACTTTGTTCGTTTAATTATATAATTTGTTCGTTTAATTATATAATTCGTTGAAATAATTGAGGGTACAAGAGTTTTTAAACTCACAGCAATTTTGTTATTTTTTTATTGCAGACAAAGATTTAATTAATTTAAGTATTATTTATTTTTTAAATTCAGACTAACAATTATTCTTCATCCCGTAAATTAAGAAACTAAGCAAATTAATTAAGAAAATAAGTTTTCTCCACAAATTAACGTCAAAGAAATCCTATAATTCAAGTATGCCAATTTCTGGAAAAAATTGATTCCCTCACATCTTACATTAAGATTAAATGAAGATTTGTAATTAATTTCTTATCACAAGGTTCTATATTACAACTTACAAGTAATAATTAAGTTTCATATTTATCGCCTTACTTGGCTTTAGGTGTGGTTCCGTATCTATTAATTAGTGTCCCGTAGCTATTAATTAATTAATGAAGATGGGTCTGAGACGTGGCGGGTTAACTTGGGAGTTTCGACGTTTATCAGTAAGTGAATGTTATATAACATACAGTAAACTGAACTCACGTATATTTTTACTCAATAGGCTTAGTTGGATTTTGACGTAAACTATGTCCATTATGAGCGTCGAATTTAGAACTATGTACTCAAGAAAACAACATTTATTAAAATTACTTTTTACTACGCTAGGAACCTAGAAGTCTGTTCTATTTTTGCTATTTTTTTGGAGCGTTGGTTCATTGCATCGATCAAATTCCTTTAAAGTAGAATTTGACTGATGCAATTATTTTATTGAAAGTTAATTACCGTTAGAAGAAGATTTTTGCTATAACTAAACGCCAGAGTGAGGTAACATCTTACATATTTTTATGGGACCAAAAAACAAGTCACGTGTAACTGAAAAACAGTTTTATTATTTGTTATACAAATACTGAGTTTGACGGCATTTTCGCTATCACGTTCCGAGTCATAACAAATCGTTACATACAACGTGACTACGACTATTTATTGTTATATAAAATTCAATATGAGGCAGTGTGGCTGACAATAGTAAATGTGCTATTGACGTTGTACAGTCAGCTCTAAAAGTAAATGAACAAATCTCAAAAATACCGTCATACTAAAACGTAGTTACTTATATTATTATACGTGCTGAACCATATATTGTTCCACTAACATAACTACTAACGTATGCTAGGAACGTTAGTGTGTATTTTTCCTACTTAGGTACATATAAGAAGACCACCCTAGTCCTCAGAATGTCAGAAGCAACAACACACCTGTGATCGATTTTACTCATAGGTCAAATCTTCTGTCCTATATTAAGTTCGTTGAAGATAAGATACTAACGTTAATACATAATTATAATTTGATCAACTTAACCTACTTAATGACTCAGTGGGGTTCAAACAGGATTTAAGCCAGCATGTTTCTGACATAGATGTTTCTGACCACCGTCTATGTGCCAATCCGAATAACTGATAAGTGTAAAATCTCCCTCAGTTGATGTTGTCGAAATTAATTAATTTGCCTAATATGGCGTCGGTGTCACTCGATCATTGTCAGAGGCAGTCTGATCTAAATCTAGATAAATCTGGACTTTGAATTAAGCTGCTGAGGCTTGTTCTTGTGGATCCATTAATTTAATTAAACACACTCTATTTGTTTCGGAAAATCGAGATTATTTTGACGGTTGATACGTAAAAATCGCCTTGTGTAATGGACGGAGCTAATTGATAAATTGATAAGTGGGTACTGCCTATGGTCATTCGTAACTAAATCTAACAGAAATAAAATACAGAAACTCGTAATGTTTTTCGTCAATCTATTACTGTCGATGTTGACCACGGACATTCCTGCTTAGGCTTCCTGGGGGTTAGGGGTAAATCGGACCGTCAGCTGGAGCGCCACTCCATTGACGCCACAACGCCAATACAACTAAGCAAAATCAATATCTTCCGCTTTTTAATACGGACAAAATACTAACTAATCCTCGTGGTCACACCTGGGTTAAAGAAGTCAGATGGCATACATATTTAAGCACTAATGATATGTATACATACACATTTTCATGTAAATATAGTTAGCTCCGTGAAAAACAAATAAATATATCCCACGGGAACCGTACATTTTACCGGGATAAAAAGTAGCTTATATGTTATTCCAGACTACAATCTATTTCTGTACCAAATTTCATCCAGATCAGTTTAGCCGTTCTTAAGTTATAGAGCAACAAACATTCATCCATCCATTCATTCATCCTCACAAACTTTCAGCTTTATAATATTAGTAAGATATAGGGCGACAAACATGTGACTCACGCGAGCGCCAAATGTGTGACTTGCCCAGGACGCCTAAATTTGGAATTTTTCGAATTTCATATAGGTAACTTTGATTACAAATTAACTATACCATGTACTTATGTAGCAAACTGTAATAAGAGGTTCCTTGACAGGTATTTTAGCCTGCTACAGAAATCGTTACTTATTTACACTTTCATATAATAATACTCGCCAAAGTCGGTTTCCACTCTAGCGAGTCTGTTTATCATTCATGCAACGTCCCCAAGTTTGTGGTTAGTTTGAAGACGTCTGACAACATGATTTGGTCGTAGCTAATATTCTGGCTTCTGCCTGTCTAGTTGTGATTCCGGTCACCTGTTTCCGTTGCTATTTTAGTATTAACGAGGTTATATACTAACTGTGTTGTGTCTTGCATAACACCACTTTATCTTTTCTCGTGGATGTCATAAGAGGTAATTTAGGGCAGTGGTTCTCAAACTTTTTGGTAGCAGAGCCCTTTTGAAAAGCGAAATTTTTGACGGAGCTTCTAAATAATTGAAAAAGTTACGTGCATTCTTTTTATAATGGGTTACAATGTGAGTGTATACCTACTATAATTAAAGAAAAACAATCTAATGAGAATATTCTCGCGGAGCCTCCGTAAAGGCACCGTCACACTTTAAGAATGGCTGACTTAGAGGTAAAATCCAGGTAATGCGGCAATAGCGTCTTCCTGATAGCGGTAGCCATAGCGACTAAAACCCTATCAGGGAAGGCCTATGTCCAGCAGTGGATCTCAAAAGACTGATGAATGGATGTTAACTAACTACTTATTGCAAACAACTGTTTTTGTGTCTAAAAGCTTTATAAGATCAGTTTCAACATTTGTAGGAACCAGTGGTATGTTTATTTTTGTCAAAGTCACTGTATTTATCAGAGATACTGAGAAAGGCATTCAAGTAGCAAATTAACTTGCAGTCTACTTGATGGTATGTGGCCAATACCGCCCATGGAAGTCTGTAATCGACCCCAGATAAGATCACAGTCCTACCTAAGGGCGGCCTCAGATGCGAGGACTAAGTTGGAACACACCTTTCAAACTAGAACACAGCAGCGCTTAGCACTGATGTTATATGAAAAAAGCAGTGGTGCCGCCAGAGTCAAACCACAAAAGGCCCTGCCAGTCTTGGTAATCTTTCTAAAAATCACTTATATTCTAAACTTCACTTCAACAAAATCCCAATTGAAATTTCAGAAAGTCACTTAAGTTTAATTTGTTTAGTGTAAATACAGACATTCTGATATAGACGTGTTATTGTAGCCTCGAGCGATGCGGAGTTCGCGTCAGTTAGACTCATTGCGTAATCTAGCATAGAAGCTAGATATAGATAGAAATCTAGAATACTAAAATTCCGTGCAAACTATAGTATATTGGTATCATCGATTCGTGTTTGGATTTTCATGATTTTATATTACTAACATTCGAGAAAGAGGATCTTCTATGTTCGACTGTATGTATTTTTTTCATATATACAAAAATTAAAGGTAGGTTAAGTTAGGTTAGGTTAGTAGTAGTTAAGTTAGTAGTAGTAGAATCCTTTGTCGTTCAAATCCTGAGACACAAACGCGCTAGACATAAACACAGACACACTATTTTCTTTTTCTGTCTAATAAAAGTTCGGGTTTGAAGGGTATGGTGAGGCAGACATACTTATTCTTTGGTAAGCATTTCTTGTTCTAATTTAATCCTAGGAGGAACAGTGCATGTATGGCAAACCTCATGTAGAATTCGAAACAATTAGCGGACGATTACAGATATCAACAGGCGGCAGTAGCTACGTATTATAAGGTAGATTGCAAGATTGATTGCTACCTCTAAAATAAAAATATTTTAGAAGTTAATCCAATCCAACATTCAAAGTGATAATTTCTGCCACGAACGTCTGTATACAACTCTAATGAAAAAACCTGTTATTCAATGAGACTAAGTTGGAATGCCTCATGTCCAAACAGTAGTCATACATACATACGTAAACAATCGAAATTCAAAGGGTTATAAATATTTAGGGGATATAAAAGACAAATAATCATTTTATACATTTATTTACTTTAACATGTATTCAACTTATTTTTAATAAATAAATTACGTAAAAAGGTAAGTATAGTTCATTTACTTTCTTGATTACACTACTAGGTGACTAGAGTCTCACTCCAATCTTGTTTTGGCACCATATTAAACTCTAACCAGAATATTTATTATGTTTTTAACATACATAATAATGAGTATCAATTTTAATTACAATTACAAACGTTATTTAGGCGGCTCACACATACAATACAATCAGAAACTCGTTAAAAATAACCCTTTTTAGAGGTCAGTTAAAAGGACTTTGACGCAAACTTGCAGATTGCTTAGTGTGGAAGCCGCCGAATATTTACAAAGCTTGTTTTAAACTAGATTTGGTTCGAGAGATCCTTCTGTCATACAAAAGTGTAGACAAGTTGAAAAAATAGCCGAATATTACACCCTTTTAAATAATCCCTGTATTTAGCTTAAAATACGTGCGAGTTACGTTTTATTTTCTATTTTTTTCCATTAAAATACATAATGACAATTTTATTAACACTTACTATTCATGACTTAAACTTAAATTTACATTGTCGTATTAATCTTAAAAATAATTGTTTTTTTTTTACATTAAATGCATGTAAGAGTAACATAAATAAATAACATTAAAATCATATTCTGTAGAATATCGTTGTTTGCATTACATATCATGAGTAGAAATCATTATATTAAATAAGGATTACCATTCACGTTTCGACGTGATACAATTCGTTTCTCGTATGCTGTAATAACAGTATAGTTACAATATGCAGGAATGCGTATACTATAAAAGTAAGGAGTATGTTAGATTCATATTATATAAAGTTTCATAAGTTTATAGGTATACATTTGATCTTACTATGGGTGCAATACCTCGGTTGCTTCGTTAGGGTGCCTTTTCATCTAAGAGCAAGGCAGCTAAGCCGTGGAAAAAGTGTCAGATGCAAATATAAACTTGCTTGATTTTCGATGAGAAGGTTAAGTGTCGGTACCAACGAAGCTTAAAGCATTTTCATAGTACCTTGCCTTAGTTACCTCGCACATTTTTGGTAGGCTCCCAAATTGGCCAAAACAACCTGTTTTTAATGCTCATAATACATTAGGTGTATAATACCAAACATAAAAATATAAAATGATGAGTGATTTGATGCTACAGTGCTTATACATACCTACATATCTAATCTATCTTTATACAAATTACCCTTATAGGCATTCAGAGACTGAAGAAAAAATTACATAGTGCTTTTCAACATGGAATCGCTCAAGGAAACTCATAAAATATGAAAATAGTAGTAAGTAGGAAATAGCGACCATTTTCATAGCGTGATCTAATTTATCTCCTGTTTACGCTGCAACTGTGGGGCACAATATGTTGTCCAAACAAAAATCGGTCTCGTGAATTTTGCAATATAATAGCTATTCCGAGTTTGCGGGGCAAGAGGAAAACACTTCGCGAGTTCTCACTCTGATATTGCGTTAATATCAAACTAAAGTGTGTAGAAAACACGGCTCAGTTACCAAAAATTATCTGTAGTTATATCATATTTTTATATATAAAATTGAAGTTGCAAATTAACCACCTGGTTCTCCATATGGCATAATTTACTGCTGGTCGTCATATGGTTTCCAGACGCTTCAAACGTAAAGCTTGGACTGCTTTACGTCATTATAACTATTATTTATACTTTTCTTACTCTGCTCACGTTATAACATCAATAAATGACTGCATCTTCACCAACGATATGACACTAACATTGACTCGCACAAATTCTCTCGATGTTCCTTCCTCTAAGTCAGTATCGTCTCATGTTGTTGAAGAAACGTCCATTGCATTCTTTAAGGAAGAAAGCAGCAGTTTGCATTTACTACAAGAAGGTGTCCTGTCGTCGTTGTGGTTGTGGATGGCAGTTGTTGTTCATGGCCGCGTGGTCTTCAGGCAAGTGGAGACGCACCTTCCTCGAGTTGCTGTTGCATTGGTGGAGACGCTGCTTCGGGTACTTTAGACTGTCTTCTTTGAGCTGGTAAAAGGCAGAACATATATTATTTTATATATATTATGAATGACGTGCAAGGCTATCTAAGAATGCGGAGTATTTTAGGCGCACAAGAATTTGGGATAAAAAAAATGGGATAAAAAAAATACATCTGACTTCTACATTTTTAAGAAACATATTGATCGTCCAGGGCCTCTGTAAAGGATGAAGGCTCTGGACCCTATGTGATTCTATAGTAAAACAGAAGTTCTGAGAGTGGAGTACTATTCTACCGTAGAACATATTAGATTCGCTATTTGGACAAATAGCTGAAAGGGAAAACAATGTTGTCTATAATAAGATCTGTATATTTAACGGAATACAAAAATGTTTTCTTTCTACAATAAAGGTAAATCTGATATCATGTAGATCACGTAAGAAACGTTACAAATGTTAATAAATCAACACAACATAAATCCTACTAGGTACATTTATGACATGTTACCTATCTCATCCAAATTACATTTCCACTCAAGTTCCATGAAAGTAGGTCCCAGTTTTATATTCCACTCATTCCCAGTATCACGACATGGGAACTAGGAGCGTCGCCAAAAGTTTTGAAGTAGCGCTAACTTTATTGATCTTGTTTACGTAGTTCAACGTCGGTGGTTGTTATATTGCATGGTTAATAGGTTATGAAGTATGTACATAAATAGAACTTAATTGTCACGTTGTTTCTTAATATAATATCATTCAAATAATTATTGATTCAGTGTTTTTGTAATATAGAAATAAGTTTGAACATTTATGTTAATTTATATATAAATATTTTATTAAATAGATTGGGTATAGACCAAACGTCTTTTTTATTTATTAAATTTAAAAAAACTCACTAAGCATCGACCACACATATCTATTGACAAAAAAAGATAAAATTGTTTCAACCGTTGTGTCTAGCTTATTTACTTAATGTATAATGTATATATATATATGTCGGAGATTCATACGGATTTCCATGCAAATGGTCTGTATCTTCGTCAGACATAGCCCTGGATTAGTCAGTGCGC
>DWPV01004514.1:0-13526 GCA_018251915.1 Urbanus proteus proteus
TAGGTAAATACATTGTATAAAAATTTATCTTCCAAAGCACACATCTTCCACGTTCCATGTTTGTAGATATGTATAAAGATAAACTGCCATTTATTCCTAACTTCATCCTGTAAATCGATCCATAACAAAAAAATATGTATATTAAACCGTAAACGTTCTCCCTTATTGATTATTTCATATTATTAAACAATTATTTTTAATTAAAGTAATTCAAGGGAATTTGTCATCTATTTTCAGATGTGATACCGGTAAAGATTTGCGTGGCCCGCTATTGTGAAGCTACTAGTTACGCGCTCAATGTGGACGGCGCCCAAGAGGAGTGTTTCATACAAACCAGCCTTGTTTAATAGCAATATGTTACAAGTAGGACCAAAATTGTAATACAAATAGCTTTATTGTAAGTTAAGTGTCTGAAGAAACCGTGCGAGGCGTAACGCAACTGCCTTACATGGTGTACAATTGCCGTAAAATACACGTATTCTTTTCACTATGCACAAATTATTATAGCAAAGTGTTATTTATAATAGTAAATGACTGTGCCTTGTTATTGTGTATGTTGTAAGAAATAGGAATGCTCGTAAAAATATTTAATTGTACATTTTTCATTGATGTCTTTGGAAATATATTCTGATGTCTGGTACAACAGCAACTTGTATGAAAGAAAGGTAGTTATTACAGAAATTTACTACACATAAAACTTAGATAAAAATAGTTCGTAGTTCTTAAATTAAGATGTAACTAAGGCAATTAACTCCACTCCACCGTTGCTTGGATGTAATATTTTCAATGAACAATTTAAATCTCTAATTTTATTTAGTTTGTTTTTATAGGTGAGTTTGCAAATAAATTGTTATTTTACTATACTTGTAAGAAGTCACTAAAAAGTAAGTATATTGCTGGCTCATTGAACATTATCTTTATTGAACATTATCATAGCCTGAATTACAATTCGAGATTTAAAATGTTTACTAGACTAGAGCATTGGTCAAAATGGCCACAATAACTTTATTAACCACCAACCTAAAGAACCCAATCTAAAGAAACATCACTGAAAGAAATGAACAATTTCATAATATTACACAAAAAAAGTTATAAAAAAATATAATTTTGTTCCATATATGTGAACTAATTATCAAATTTAACGGATCGGTCGAACACTTCCTAATATTAAACATGATGAATGAATGTATGTTTTGCTTTTGACGTAATTTGTTGTTAGGGAGTTTAACCTGAAATAAAAAATATAGGTATATATTTAGTATGACGTACAAGTTCCGACTCATAGTGTATATTTATATTGTAGTTAAAAATAAAATAACATGCATTAAGATTAAGAAATGGATGTCGGCTTTAATATTAAAAAGTGACATAATATAGCAATAAATATAATATATAGGCGTAAATCTCAAAATAAGATGTTTGTATGTATAGACAATTAGGTATCTATATATTATGAATACTAAGCATTACATTTAAATTACAACTAAAATATTCTTCGAAATATTGTATCTTATTATTTATGCAGTATGATGTTGTGTCCATGGGCGTCAGTGGCCACTTAGTGTCAGGTGAACTGAATGTTCGTACGCCACGATAAAAATTCTATTAAAAACTGTAATTTCACTGTTTGCTTAATGTAATTTGAAGGGCTCCAAGGTGTTTGATAGCAGCTTTGGGACAACATGGGAGTTTTGATTTTGTCCCAAAGGATTGCCACGCACCGGAAATTAATCTCAATTAACTGCTACTAATGTGTGGAATAATTCAATAATATGTTTATGGCATTCAATGACAATCGCTCGGGCATCGTACGTAGAAATGCACACTCAATACCTATATAATTATACATAATGTTATAAAATTGATACTTATAGGTAGTTAAATAGGGGACTGATTGTAACACTACTTTAATGTTAGACCGAAAGAATAGTTAAAATGTTCTCTAGAAGTCTCTGACGAAATCTAGTAGGTATTTACATACGTTTTATAACTACAATGAGTTGTAGTCCAACGATATTGTGAAGTTAAACATAATTAATTATTTCAAATAACGTTGATTATAAAAAAATACATAACAATATTTTAGTAAAATGTTTTAGTAACAAATAAGTTGGGCCTAATCGCTATTTTGCAATATTGTTTATTAAATTGTAAGGTACGCTATTAACAATGTTGACATAAGGTTTGTAATACAGAGAAAAATGATAATTATTTTTCGATGTTATCTATTATAGGTATATTGTATTATCGTAGCTTAATTATTGACGCAACGTATTGTCTTTATGTATAAATATTGTTAATAAGTTGTCTAAGTATGTATAAATATTGTTAACAGTTAAAGAGCGCTATTGTGTATGAATTTGCGCTGGATCGCTAGTGAAGCTTGAGGTCTACGAAATCTCAATTTACACTGTTCGTTCAAAATTGGTATGTTATGTCATCTGGTAATAAGAAAGATAATACGATTTTATTTATTAAGATCATAGGGTTAACATGTCTTTTTTACAAACGTGATAGAATTATGAAGGGGTTTCTCATGGCACTAACCGTTCTTCTCAACAATACATTATAAATCTTTAGGAAACTTTTGTTCCCTTTTTTAACATAACGGGTCTGCTCAGTATCAACAGAGGATGAAATGTTTGAATTTTAATTTCAATTTTTTGTAATGAAGCCCTGTTCGATGACATATTTTTACAGCTCTAATTCAGAACCGCAGACACTGCCGTCAACTAGTGAATAAAAATGTTAGCCCTCATTACCAGACTCTTGTCTTATTGACTTTTAATTAATGGATGTCGTCGGGCCATGCATAAAATTATTGGAAAAATAATCAAATGTATGTGATTGCTTAGCATTGTAACTTGCTGGGCTTTTTGAATATGTTTTTATAACCATTAAGATTTCCTTAAATTATAGACACAATCTGGAGCAATAAAGCAATATGTTTAAAATTATACATTTTGTTTTTACTTTTGCAGATATAATGCTAGCTTATGTTTTATTACATGCTAGTTCTCAATAATCAATATTTATCTACTTTACAAATAGACTTACTAAATGTGACTACTGTATAATCAAATCACTTTACAGACGTTTTTACATTTGTAATAAGTGCAGCGAGTAAAACCGAATTAAACTAGTTTGCGCTAGCTATACACGTATGCGTACCTGGGGTCAATTATATAAAAGAAAAGCTAGAAGAGTCATGTCATGCCAATTTATTTATCATAATTTTCGTAAAAATTACTTCATTGATTTAATTTAATTTTTAAGAGTTTTCAGTGTATTAATATTTTTATTATAGATTTTAATTGGTATAAGAATTATTAGGTAAATTAGATGCTATTAATAGGTTTTAGATGTAATATTACAACGGATTATTATTAACATTGCCGATTTATCTGTGGAAAGCTAAAACCAATATAACTACGAAATGTCTGTATAAAAAAAAATAGTTGCAAAATTCCATGATAATTATTTACTTTTGTGTAATATTAAGACCCTACCTATTAAAAATAAATAAATATTATTTGTTTGTATATCTGCTGACGGTGCATTCCTACATTTCCTACAAATGCAAAAACGTCTTTAAAGTGTTTTGGCTATAGAATTAATGACAACTAATCTTATTTAGTTTTGCGTCCGTTTTGGGATGTTTTATTATAGTTACCACTTTAGTAAAGAATTGGCTTATAATCAAAAATTCAACTCATTTATTGTTATTATATGTTAATGGTGGTAATCTAAGTGGAAATAATAATTACGATAATTTACTTAGAATAAAGTTACTTGAGTATGTCAGTTATACAACGAATAAATAATTCAACTATTCCGTTCAAAGTTTATTCATACGCTTACAAACTATTTTGACATTGTTATATAACAATTTATATGTTGTTATATAACTTGTAAACTACATAGCAATATTTACTACATGTGGTATCAGATTGAGCAATACTGTTGTTGTAAAATTATATTAGTCCTAAGCTAATGTGTTAGATAATAGGCTAAGTAATATTATAGTAAAGCGTAGAAAATATTTTTTCACTGTTTATTAGTTAAAGTAATGATATTAAATTACTCATGTTTATGCTTATTTTCCCTTGTTGCTTCGTCATCATCATAATTAGTAAAGATCATGTAGAACCCTAAAATTAAGGAATGTATTAATAAGAATGTTTTGCGTGGATAAATTTTCGTAGTATCCTCAATTGTAATCGTTAGGTCATAATTATGTTTACTAGTATTTTTTGATGATTCCGCCTTTGGTTCGTTTGAGTGAGATACTTGCGATAATATCGAAACGGTCACAGCCTATTGGAATTCAATATTACACTTCTGGACATACATAGGTGTCATTATGACTGAGAGAGGACTGCTGTGTACTTCACCACAATACCACAATATTATTTTTGAAAAGTACGCATAAATAGTTTGGGAGACGTCCATAAACTACGTCAAGCGTTTTTTTAATTTATGAGCACCCCTTGTGGTGTTTTAAAATCGTTCAAAAGGCCTATAAAGATAACGCATGATCAGTGGTGAACTTATATAAGGGCTAGTAATGTATTTTCGCAGAACAAACACAAATTTAGGCATATTTAATTATTTATCAAATTGATAGGTTATAAATTAATCATAAAAGCCAGCTTCGAACAAAGCAGGATCACAGCTGCTACTCTGAGAATTAATGTTAATGAGTACCTACTCATTAACATTTATTCTACTACTCATTAACATTATTTCTAAGGTACCTACCTACAGACAGTACAGTTTCGTTTACATTAATGCCTACTTTCATGACCACGGTTGGATTATTATTCTAAGATGATGATGATTTCTGTCAGCCTGATATGATGTCTTTCGAGAAATTACAGTATTTGTGTAGTCTCATGCCACCTATTGTGATGATTGTCTTAATTAAGATAATATATTTTATCATCACGTACATACGTATTTTATTGAGTGTTTCTTGTTCTTAAGTGAGACGTAGTATTGACATAAATTTTGTTTGTTATTGACCGCCTTAAAAGTTCCTATTTGGGAGATAAATCTCTTAGAGTGTAAGACCTCGAACGGCAACTTTTTTTTACACAGATTCGCGGATATTTTAGTAACGATACAAGACGAAAAAGGGAATATGGCAGGTGAAGCAATACCATATTATGTCTCTGTCTTATAAATAGTTGTTTGTAACAAATAAGAATATGGAAGTTAAAACGTAATAATACTCATACCAACATAATAACGGAAGGAGATTTATATGTTAATATCTTAATATTTATTTTATATACATAGGTATTGCCTAATTTTAATAATATATCCAGCATAAATAAGTCCGATGTGTAATTAAGTCTATAGTGGTAATAAATTACGATTTATTGTTAGTATAGAATTAACAAGTGAGAGAAAATAAAGGCCTTTTATATAATGTTAGGGATACAGGAAATTGGAATGGAAATAGAGGTTTGTCGTGTTAAATTCAAATTACTGATGCTTAATATTTTAATAGATATAATTTGTCTCGTTAGTTGCAATTTTCTATTATTGCTAATTAAAATAATAAGCCCACTTAATATTTTTGAATTTCAAATACATACGTCAAAGAAAATTTGAAGACGTGATTACGGAATTGAAAATTGTCACGATAAAAATTATTATTTTATCATGTGGAATTGCTTTTGGCTTGGAAGAAATTTAATTGTGTTTGTAATTATACCGAATGTATACTTATGCCTCATATACAAGTACCTCATGAGCCTACTATTAACCAGTGCAGCATTGATGTAGGTATACCATACCATACTATTATCGTAAGTAAGAGTTTTATCAAAATGTTGATTAGACGGAAAGGCATTTTTTTATAATTTTCAGTGAGTTATTACTTCTTTTTACAAGAGGCATAGAACTACGTCTCTTTGTTTAATTTTGCATGCTGTTTCTGTAGGGTTACGTATTTTTAATATTTAAGATTGTTACAGATTGCAATATCCTTTAACTAACTAATGTATACCTATGTAGTGTTTTATTTTTTCCTTGTTTATATTTTGTTTCGTCTAGCGCTTCTGTTATTATCAGCCTCAATTAAAAATAAAATTTAGTATAATATTTTTTCCTCTCAGCATACATTATGAATACACATAAATGTTGACACATAGGTAATTGGGGAGGTGTATTTGGGCTTTCAGATAATTAGTTTAATGAATTATATTGTCAATTTGTTGATAAATGGCTCAAGTTGTTTCTTTGTTCTCGTTATTTTGTAAAGGTGGTAAGATTCCGAAATTTGTAGACGCCCATGTTTAGCTTTCAAGCATGTATAGCGGTGTTGAGCTCTGGTTTAAAAACAGTTATATATTTTTTAAACTCCATTGAATGCTATTGAAGGGCTCTGAAGTAGCAACCCATCTGTGGTAGATTGTTAAACGTGGAAATTGGCTACTTTTGGTAATATGCAGGTAGCGAACAAGCATACAGTCCACTCTATAACATTTCTAGTTTTGCTACAGATACATTGCTAGCCCTGAAAACTACATTGGAATGCCTCTAAGAAGTTTATTGTCTACGTTACCATACCTTTTAAAATAGAATACACCAGTGTTCAATATTCTGTCATTTGATTATAATAGGTGCCGTTAGTGGCTCCGGAGTCGAATCAAAACGGGTTTTGCCATCGTTAAAACAACTGAACAAATGAAACTATTAGTGTTGTAATAGCTTAATATGCTACAGAGAAAGTGTTATTTTGTATAACTATAAAATCAATTATAATTTCATAATGTATATATCCTACCTAACTCATGTCATTGTGTTTGGTGTTATACGTACCTATAAGTAATTAGACACTAATAAATGTAAATATGAAAAAACTTTATCTTTTTCACTTAGTACACACATACTTACCTTTTTTAACTATAAATACACTTACGTTTGGCTATGGTCTTGCCTGATGTTAAGGAAGAAGCAGCAGTAGGTACAGCATACTCGAAGAAGCTTATTCTTATTGACTCAATCTACCTTTACGATAGTATTTTTAAAAATTGGCGTCCTAAATCTGTATATTAATACGTGAAGCAAAATCTGCCTATACCTTTTTTGGAGCACTAGTCTATTTATGAATGTATGTATTATAAAGCGGAAGGAATTGCGTCATTTTACCCCAGCGCGCTGGTCATCCACCCTCATAGCTGATGTTAAGTGTCGTAAGTAGATATCCTAGATAATTTTTAATCAGCGTTTGAACTTAGGTAGCGGCAGGGACCATTTATCATCAGATAAATTACATCGTTACAATATAAAAAATGCATCCTATTTTTTTGGGAACTACTGCTTCAGTTTATACTGACAACACTAAATTACCGTTAAACAGAGTATCTCAACTGTCATACTACGCCATACTAATTCGCTGAATGATTTTGATACTTTTATATTTTATACTTTGATATAAACATAATTTTGGCATCGAATTGTTTTTTTGTAGACTGTTTTACACTTAAGGTGTTTCCAAAAGCCACAGTACGACGTACTGTGGACAGGTATTAGTTACTTCCAGTCTGAAGAAGACAATAGATTCACTGCTATTTGCAAAGAGGTAGAAGAATCCTTTGTGGTTCGATTTAAAATCTATAAACAACAACATGAAAACTAGTGCTGTAAAAGTAAAAATAGGTGGTACTGCGCTTATAAAATCGGTACAAGCAGAAAAAAAGGTATTTGAATATTTAATAAAAAGATAAAAGTATATAAGATATCAAAATATTTTTGTCCAACTATGTAGAGTTACCATAAAAGTAAAGTGGCGCCCTCCTTTAGTTTTAAGAGTTTCTTGACGTACTGTACAACTGAAATGTTTAATTTTATAAATATTAGGATAAATAAACAGACATTTCTTATTCACTGTATATTTTACATCCATTTATAAAATAACAATACAGACATAATTTGAACAAAGAATAATTACACATAGGTACGTTAGGTATATTTTGTTACGCAAAAACAAAAATTTGACTAGAAACGTTTAATACTAAATGTAGGTAGGTAACCTATTCTTAATATCGATATTGTAATAAACAAGATTGGAATCTAAACTTACTTGTCAGAAACAACTGTTAACTCTTATTTCTATTTTTCAATCGGAAATGTGCTTTGTAGATACAATAAATTGACTAGAATGTGCATTAACTTTTATTACTTCTCAATTATGGAAATTGGAACAAATTGAAATATTTAGTAGATAGCTAGGTACAGATATAAGATTCATATATAAGTGTACCTACCTATTATTAGGTAAGTAGATACTTAAATATTGTTGGTTATAATAAACAGATATTTAATATTCAGACACCGATTAATTAATGATTTTTAATTTTACTTGTATGTACACGTTTGTCGGATGTAGTTATGTATACTAAGTAAGTATGTAGGTATAGTAGGTAGGTAACATTCAACTAAACAAATCACGAAAATCTGCGTATGGTTATATGACATGTATTGTAAAGTGAACATTTAGGTAAATACTTACCTAAATGTTCACTTTGCTCACGTTACAATTTGTTACAATGCTACAACAAGTAGGTACCTACACAATTTAAAGTTTGACTTATATCAATCAAACATATTTCTAAATCGTCCTAATAATCTAATCCATTCTATTTAAACAGTACTTAATTTGTATCTAAGTATCTTAAAAATAAGTAACTGATAAGTAGGTACACAGGTAGGTATATCTAAATGTAGGTACAAAATCACATAAACAGATCATTATTAAAATAATATGTATTGAATACATTTTAAAGTACCTATGTAGGTTAAATTTATTTATAAAGTAGCTACTTGGACTGTACCTATTTATCCTGTTATCGTTATAGTAATTTAGTATTACTTCACGTGTTTAGTTATTTAATGCCACGGACAAGAGTACACTGAACAACATAGATGTGAATATAATTCTATACTTGTTTTGTATTTTTAAATTATCGTCTATTCTATATAATATTTCTACTATGACCAATGGAAAGTCGATTTATTAATGTTTATTCACTACTTAACCCTTTTTTCTGACGACATTACAAATTTCGTTTACATGAAATGCACATCAAGTAAATACAATACAGCATGGTTTTTTTTAGTAACATACGTAAATTAAGAATTTGTTACATTTATTTACACGTAACTTAACATAAAACCTTTTCCTTCATTTATAGGTAGGTAGGTACAATATTTTTCTGAAACTCACTTCCTAAAATCGTTATCAATCTTCTATAATTTTATCTTTACGTAGTTCTTAAATGTCGACATTTTATATAGGTATTTACATTATATACAAGTAATTTCAATAAGTCTCGTAATTTAAAAGAAGCAATACAATTACTTATAGATATTTGCATAAATAAATTACAATGATGACATAAATATCCACAAACTGAAAATTACCTAATTACATATTTGTACAGATTTAAGCATAACCTTTGCCTTAAAAATAGGCTCGTGCCTTAAGCACATTACCTAGGCAAGTAAATATTTACCATGTTTATTGTGCCTACATTTTGTTTCATGGCCTATGTTATACACCGTAAAACAAAAAGTAAGTTTATAATGTCGAATACTCCATAAAGCGGTCCATAGTGCTCATAGAATTATTATTTGAACGCAGTGCGCTATGCATTGGACTCATTGAATTTGTCATCGGATTTACGGGGTTACTTATCGAATCCGTAGCGGCTGTCATTAAGTTTATTGGTTTATACATTGAGCTTACAGAATTTGACATAGAACCTGTTGGCTTATTACTCATTGAGCTCATTTGATTAGCTACTGAAGGTATTGTGTTAGGAAATGAACTTAATGAGCTAGCCAATGAATTCATAGGATTAGGCAGTGAACCCAGTGAGTTGGTCGTTGGTCTTATTGGATAAGACAGTGAACTTGGTGAGTTATTAATTGAGCTCATTGGATGAGACAGTGAACCAAATGAGTTGGTCATTGAACTCATTGGATAAGACAGTGAACTCATTGAGTTGGTCATCGAAGTCATTGGGTAAGGCAGTGGGCTGATTTGGTTGGAAATCGAACTCATTGGCGTAGATAGTGAAGTTAACGAATTAATCAACAAGTTTACTGGTTTTGAAACTGACGTCATCGTATTTGTAATCGAGGTAAAGGCGTTTGAGTGAGATATAGAGTTTGTTGGATTAGTCATTAAATCTATTGCGGTACTTATAGAATTATTTTGATTTGCCCTAGAAATCATTGGGTTTGACATTGAGTTCATTGGGTTAATAATGGAATCCATAGCGTTAGACGATGGATTTATTTGGTTAGTTATTGAACTAATCATCGTTGAATGTATTGGATTAGCCATTGAGTTCAACAAATCTGTCATCGAGCTCATAGTGGCTGTCTCGGTATATGTGTGACTAGATTTAATTGCTGTGGACTTAACGCATAAGTCCATAGCAGTATGACGCAGTCGCTGCCCAGGGTTTGACGGCCGGGCAACGCTACGGTTGCTGGTAAATCAATGATCAGTACTAAAGTATGAGTTTTGCATAAGGTACAGCTTATCAATTGGGTTCACTACAGCTCCAGTACCGAGGTTTAGTGGTTCGTGAGCAGAATGCGAATTATGCTGGTGGGGATGATGGGGTACCTCCAAATTCTGCAAACTCATTGTGTCGGAAGTACCCTCATCAAGTTGATCGAAGTTGCTTCCGTCGAGGGAAATGTCGGAACTGCAAAAGCTGTCACCCGAGTGTGCAGGATAATCTGAAACAGTAAATATTTGCTTTGATGACTCAAGGTTACTTACAATATGTAAGTATTTAGTAGGTAGGTACCTAATAGGTACAGTTAGGGTTGAAATGTCGTCAAATCTTATATCCGGACAGACCAGCCGGCTTGGCCGGACATTTTTTTAAATCGGCCGGATAAAAGTAGAGATTTATGACTTGTGGTAATGGATTTAAAAATGTTAAGAATGTAAGTATGTAGATAGATTATTCATTCGTTATGCCAATTATTAAGCAGAAATAGAGTTGACGATGGTGCATATAGTCGAACAACGAAAACTTAATAACATTTAAAAATAATGTATTGAGTGCATTTTTGTTCGTGAGAGACTTACCATCAGGAGAGTAAGGCAGATTTGGGTTAAGAGGCTGACTCGAAGCAGAGTATGCGCCGTCAAGCCCCAAATAATTTCCGTGCTCGCTAGATGGAGATTCTTGTTTGATACTCTTTTCATCCTTATCTTTTTCTTTCTCTGTGTTTTTGTCACCTTCTTGTTTGGCTTTGCGCTGGATCTTTTTCATTTTTGCTCGTTGGTTCTGGAACCATACTTGCACTACTCGCACGCTCAGGCCAGTGTCCTTGGCGAGCGCTTCGCGTACCTTGCGGCACGGTTTTGGGCTTACTTCAAAGGACGCCTTGAACTGCCTGCGTTGAGCTGATGTTAGGATCGTTCGCGGCCGTTTGGGACCGCGACGGCCGTCCCGGGGTCTCTCGGTGTCGTCTATTATCATATCGTCCTCCGCGTGCTGCATTAAGTACATTTCCTTTTCGAAGTCTTGCCGGCAAAATATTTGACCAGCTCTGATGACGTACTGTTCGCCCTTCTGCAGCGGTTGGCAGCACATGACGCACACAAAGCATTGGATGTGAAAAACGTACTGCTGAGCTCGCATGACCATTTCTTGCGGGAGCAAGCGATCGCCGCACCTGGTGCACTTGACTCCAAACAATCTAAAGAACAAACGAATAACATGACACCTGTAAACTGTTACACGCTAAGCATATCGCCAGGCATTTCGCTTGCAATTCGCAGGTAGTTCGCAAAATCATTCGCAATAGTGGGCAGTTAAATACAGTGTTGGTATAGAGATGGTAACGGATGGTTTATAGTTTTATAGTGTGTAATTACCTATCGTAGTCGGGCTTGCAGTAAAGTTTGGCGTTGCGGGTGTAGCACGTGTGGGCGAGCGGGCAGCCGCACACGCAACAGCTGAGGCAGTGCTCGTGCCAGGAGAGCTCGCCCACCCGCATGAGGTAGCGGTCCTGGATCTTCTGACCGCATCCCTCGCATATCTCGACGATCTTCTCCCGCTTGATGCTTGCACTCAAATCTGTATAGTAGGAATCTATAATTAGTAGCAAGTGGTAGGTCATACACGGTAAACATAGGACTAATCATTATAAGGTCTCGTACAGACGATAACAACAAAAACAACATTCAGTAGCGTAACACGTAAACTTTAATATTTTCGAATAGGGTTCTTGTTTGATAGCGGACGTTGTTGAAAGGGCTCTCAAAGACGTATAAAGATCAAATAATGCACAATTTCAGTTTTTGTTTGGGGCGCTTGAATCCCCCTTTTGGCGATAGGTTACTGGCGCTTCGCTAGTCGTTCTACGTTATTGTTACGGTACTGATATTGATACTGGGTATTTGTAATCATAAAGAATTTATTTAATTAAGCTATGCATGGTGGTGATTTGGATATATAATCTCTAGAAAAATACTATTCAGACTTACACTAGCATTATTATTTATTACGATAACACATACATTTCGCCCTGCTTTTAAGGAAATAAAAGGGGTTATAGAGGAGTCTCCAGTCAAAAACACTTTTAAAGTAGTTTTACCCAATAGAAATCTTTAAAAATACTTTTGACTAAATTATTCTACCAAAAGTAAATAGACTGTGAAATATACCTACAATTGGTAGATACGGTATTTTACTACTTAGTATACATATTTTTATTTTTTTGATCATTGGTTGCTATTATATTGATGCTTGTATTTTAGGTACTACTAATTCTTTAGGTAGGTATATACCTGCGTAGGTAACAAGAATAACTTTGGGAGTTTATTTCTTTGTATAATATTTTGCTGTTAATGATGAAAAGGAATCAATCAAAATATGATTTACTTCTAAGGCATCAAAAATTATAATAACAAAGTAAGAATACCTATTACAAAATTTTGACTGATTGATTTTATTTTCTTATTGGGGGTTAGAGGAGGAGTGTTAATTTTAATATCCGTTGGATTATAGGGCCGTAGCGTCGTAACCCCCGTAGCATCGCTATTTATCGAGGTACTACGACACATATATTCCCAATGTTTCTATGTACCTTTTGATTATGCACATCAAGGGACATACAATTATTAAAGTAAACTTTTTATCATGCTAGCTTATCCTCTTGTGAACAATGAAGTGCACAAGCCCATGTAACTTGAAAAATTGGGTAGAAGACGGAATGTATGTCAGTAATTTGTTTAGTCATCAACACCAAGAACTTTACAGACAAGAAATCTGAACTAAATGTCGTAAGCAAATAACCGTGGTTTATATAGGTATTACTGGCTTACCTCCAAGTGTTATAAGTTATAGCGTAGGTAGGTAGGTACTCGTATTTGAAGTGTCTACCTACAAATACGAGTAAAAGCATAACATGATATGCTTAAGTTGGCTCTGTTTTTAAACTATCTAGATGTGGTAGTTAATCCTATATATTTTATATTT
>DWPV01004515.1:0-13525 GCA_018251915.1 Urbanus proteus proteus
AATGTAGATGATAACAATATGTAAATACTTCAATCTTTCGAGCATTCCCTTGGCGACCGATTAGCCATATGCACTTTGCAATCCACTTATATTCGATCCCGCGATCCACCGCAAAATATATGTATATGTAATAATATTGTACGTGACGAGCTCCGAATTATGACTAACTGTATTTTTCTATAATGTCCGATACGTCAGGTATTTAAAATTTTGAATTTAGATTTATTTCTTTTTGATATTTCGGCCAGTCCGACTAAACAGCCCCCTTGATACCCCGCTGATGCTCTGATACCTGATAACTCAACATATTCATTGTAAGTCCGTCACATGGGCGTAAGTTGTATGTAGGTATTTATTGTAGTAATGAAACGGCAAGCCACTTACTATGTATAAGTATATGACTAACGTGTAGAGTATGTAAATGAGAACTGATAACTTTGTCAGTTTTGTTTCAGCAATACATTTTACATGAAAAAGTATTTTGTGGAATTAATTTATATGGATGCAATTTTAATAAGACTTTTAAAAAATATTTTTTATATTTCCAGTAGGTATCCCGGGTTTTGTAAATATTGTAGAACCTTTTAACAATACTCAGTGATCAATAAATTGAGTGCTGTCGTAGTATATTTTTTATATTTAGGATGCAATAGTATTAAAAACGGGTTCCTGAACTAATTGCGCCTCTATAAAATCAAGACCTAATTTCTAGTAACTGGTAACATTAAACTCGATCACCAACTTGGTTACCAATATTTGTGGATATTCGTTTTCCAGCCAAGATGTATGAAGATATAAAATTTATAAGAACATGTAGTTCATTTATTATTTATGATTATAGAGATAGCCAGCTCACGCCTTTTTCTGACACTTTAATTAGTAGTGTAGATTGTATCATTCAATTTGTTGTCTTGCATACTTGTTATACGTAGTATAAAGGGATTTGACTTTGAGCAAAATGCATTACCTATTACATTGATTTTGACAAAGATGATTAACCAAGACTCGTTCTTATGCATATTTTATACATTTTAAGTAAACGAATGGTTCCACATTTCTTTGGTATAATATATCATTAAAATATGAGAACTGAAAAGTTTACTGATAAATCTTAGACGTTTAACATCCATGTACCTATTCCATATTTGACGACCAAACGCTCTCATTTTATAGAACATAGGGCATTGATAATAATATTATCGGAGTTATTGGTACTTTAATAGGCTTACTGTAATGCTATCAAATACACTTAGGTACGTCATTTTAATTAACAATTAAGAATAAACTTAAAATCCCATTCTTAAAATACAATTTGCGTATAACGAGACAAAAAGATTAGTTTTAATTTGATGGCAACAAAATGTTATTAAAACACCGTTAAACAAATTTTAGGTAAAAAATTGGGAATCCAAATTAAGTTAGCAATATATAGACTATCGATAAAAGTAGCCAGCACTTATACGAGGTATAACATATGGCCTGAGAGCGGCGTTACTATGAAATATTTTATAAATAGAAACACGACGTATTAAATCTCAACGAAGCCATATAAACGCAATGATATACGCAATTTATGTACAAGTACTACTTCTATGCAACATACATCGAATATTAACATTCATGTCTCGTCAGATACATTAAGATATTACTTAATCCCTTTAAAATCCGATTAATCAATTTCGAAATCTCCGATTAATCAATTTCGTAACGGCACTGACAATGCGGTAGTAATTGTTAGTTTTTAATTCAGTATTTTTCATTATTATAACTCATTTATTATGTAGTTATTTAGTATCTTCATTTATATGTAAAGGTTGAAAAGATAAGACCTTCCATATTATTGTAATGTTTTAAACAAGGAGCTTAGCAGTAACATTTTTTCATTTTATATAATAACCGAAATATCAAAATTATAAATTGAATAAATATTAAATAAATGAGATATATTCTGGAAATTTTGGTATATTTACGTTAAAAGTTTAAGGCCGTAGTCGTACATCAGCGATCGCTTAATTGGTAACGAAATGTTTTCGTGGTCTTGATTTCGATATAGCTGATGATAGGGAATCTGGCGTAGTTATTATAATCATGAGACGACTATGATTTTCTGAGAATGTGAAATATTAGGTTCATAGGTAAAACAGTTTAGAAAATTGCAAGAAAGTTTTTTATTGCATTTTATTATATACTAAAGCAATTGCAATGTTATCTTCGTCCTAGGTATATTTATCATTTTATGTGTTAAATAACTTCTAAATTTGTAATAAACTTCAATATTTTTTTCAATCTCTCCCAAAACAAAAGATTAAAAATGAATATTAAGTCTAAGCGTATGTTACCTGTTGTTAGAGTTGTATAAAATATAATACTATACATATAAAACTACTCAAATACCTTTATTTTATGACACTACTGTTGCGCATTAATGTTGCGAAGGTACCGATACCCTTTGTGCCCTTTTGGAAAGCATTAGAAAAACCTGCTCCTGATTTTGCTCTCGCAAAATAATATCTTGGCAACCGCAAACAATCGTCTCGAACAGGGTTGTTAACCCGCGGGGTCCCGTTAGAGGTTTCTGTGCGCACGCGCAATCATTATCTCTAGCGGGGATTCAATCCTGGGACCGTCTCGCTAATGCATGCCGCTCACATCCTACCACAGAATGTAGGCATGCAAAACTTGTGTTACTTGTATTTTATGAGTACTTACAACCAATTTAATTTGTTTATTCTAAGCCGAATTATAACTATTGTTTTGATTATACAAGCTAAACACGTAGTACAAGTAAGCTTAATTTATTGAAACATATCATACGTATGTATATTCAATTCCCAATACTTTAATTTGGGGTTTACGTCTATAAAATGTTACTTCATCTTACATATGTATTTATTAGAGTAGAAAAAACAGTTGAACCTTAAGACCTACATTTTAAGTTCTATCTTAGGTTCAAGTATTTCTTCACAAATAGATAGCCATATAGTATAATTTGGACATTGACAGCCGTGGGTAATATGCCTCGTAAAAGTTGATTTACGATATTAGTGTGCGTAGGTGCAATAAATGCTTTAGTGTGTTTCATTGTAATTTATAATGTGTGATATTCGGATTCATACTAAACAAATTCTTCGTATGTAATTTAATTGAAATATTAGTATTTCTGATATTGTTGTGATGTTTTAAATTAGTGTGCGTTAGGATTTTAATTACTTGACTATTTAATCTAATGAGTTTACATTTTAATAAACTATAAAACTGTCGGTGATATAAATCGGTGGTGCAATAACTAAGGAGAACGCAAACTCAGAAAATATAATAAAAGCTTCTAAAAAGAAGCCTTTCAATAAAACAAAATATAGAAAGGTTATTCGAAGCAAGTTGTTACATCCTGGGCTGCACCTCACTCAAGAGGTAAGATAAAAGTAGTAAGTAAGTCAAACGTTTTTTTATATGTTTGAAGTAGCAAACTAGTATGCATTCCACCTGATGGTAAGTGGCAACTAATGCCCATGGACATCTGTAATCAATCTCAGATAAAATGTAGATCCTACCTGAGATTGACTACAAATGTGTTGCTATCCCTGATCCAACTCAGTAGTTGAAACGCCTCAGATAAGTATATCTCCCTTACTACACCCTTCAGACCAGAACACAGTGCTTGATACTGCTGTTATAAGGCAGAAATAGGTGTAGCGGTGGTACTGCTGGAGTCGAACTAAAAAACGTAACTATAGTGAAATTAAAAAAGCCTTGCGTCGATACTAACGAATAGGTACATAGTTCGCTCCATATCTGTTTAAGTGTAGCGGTGGTACCGTTGAAGCCGAAGTAAGAAACGTAACTCTATTGTGAAATTAAAAAATTTTTCGTCGATACTTAGAGTAGGTACGTGGCACGCACCGTTCTAAACATGTTCTAAAACATTAAGTATCGCATACACACTAGTAGATTGGTGCTCTGATAATATTCACCTCTCGTAAATCAGCAGCGTCCACAAACATAGTGGGCGATAAAACTGTGACCTGAGAACTGAGTCGAACGAAGGCTTCGGCTAATCGCGCGCGGGCATTACAGGCGTTTTACAAGCTTTTGATTATATTGGTTTAACTTGACATGTTCGTATTGAAGTAGTTAGCTAATTTTTTTTTTCAAATCTTGCAACTCATTTTTCAACCACTTGGTGATATCCGAGTGAGCAGAAATTTTGCATAAGCGTTTAGTTCGGGTGACAATGTAAGATTAAGTCACGTTATTATAAACCCAATGATAACCCAATAGACTAGACTAGAGGGCTAGTTACTTTCATTTCATATCCGTATGACATGTGAGAAAGACTACTTGAAAAACTGAAAATAAATGGTTTTCTCATTCACACGTACGTTGAAAATACGATTGAAATATTTAAACTAAATGGTAAACGTGGGGATTACACAAAAGTTAACGCTTCTAAATTCGAAAAATCAATTCAAAATCCGTTAGTTACTGTGAGTATAAAATACATGTGTACAGATTTAATCCGGTAATCTTGTTAAATCGCTCTCAATTGAATGCATCAACATAGCCTACGCATTGTCGACTGGTCAGCGATCTCAGGGCAGATGTGCACCATGATGTTTGATAATACATCCTGTTGCATTAAACCCAAAGCTGGTGCATTCAGGAACGTCTTAGATTCGCAATCACTTTGCTTGAAGAATAAAAAGTACCCTTAAATTCAAGTTAAGTAATTAGGACGGTTTAGAACCCAGGGAAATAATAGTTAATGTAGCCTAAAGTGAGTAGTAGTCTAAGAAACATTAATCCACCTGTAAATTGACATTACCTTAAAAAACTTAAAACGCTTTCTACACTCTTAGCTCCGCAGTAGAATTTTCTCCTGTCTCGTGGGTGCCATGGACACACACATACACGAATACACAAACACCCAGAACCAGAACAGAAATCTAAATTCATCATTTAGATGTCTGTCTGGCCGGGGATCGAATCCATTGCGCGTGACACCGGTATGGTAACCGTTTCGCCAAGAGGGTCGTCAAATTACCAATGTACTTACTAATGAAGCTTATCACAGTTATTTCTCTAGAAGGTCGCCTCATATGTCCGGTTCTCCTTCCATTTAAATAAATATAGAGGTTATATAATGTACGGTAGAAATAGGTATAGCAATGTTATATCTCGAAACCAAACTAATATATAAGCATAATTCTATCTTTTCTAATGTAAAAATCAAACATAATTTCGTGAACATAGTTGTTTCCGGTACTTATAATACATATGTATAACATATATTATCCAGTTACCACCTTACCACCTACCGTACCCACGTCTAATTCTATATTTAATGATCAGTGATCCATACGGCAAGCCTATCCTGTTTGAGTAATTTTCTCCGAATACTTTTTCTCACGATTATTTATAGTTGGTTTAAAAAAATCATTAATTTTGATCGGCTCATAAGTACACGAGATTTCCTATCTTAACCTCACGTTTTTATTAACGAATTAATTAACATATTTTTATAAAACAACTAAAACTAAATATGAACAAAGGACCTAAAAATAAACTTATATAATCAATAATGTAATGTTGGAGATTTCCGTAATTAAGAAGTATTGAAGTCACTTTATTTGCCAAAGAGTACGCAAGATTAGTAGGCAACTTAAAATATTTTGGTTTTATAACAACGGGTACGAATTTTATCCCTCGAAATATTATTACATTACTGAGAATGTCAAAGTTCCCGAATGTTTCCTTTCGCCTGTCAAAGTCAAACATCCTGTCTGTCGGTAGGTACTCCATTCCGAATATGTATAATCCAAAATTATTACTTTGTGTTTCATATTTGTGGCATTTGTTTACTATTATATAATTTGTGGATAACACTTTAAACATATTGCGGTTGTATATCGGATGTAGTTACAATATAATTCGTTTTAATATTAGTTGAAGGAGCGACTTGTCTCCCAATAAAAACGAAATACGACACTTCTCTTTGAGTCTTTGTGCGAGGAGATCAAAGAATACCATTGTATTCGAAACTAAACAAAAAATACCAATAAATGTTTTATAAAATAGATTTATAGATACAAAATTATAGTAAAACTTGAACAAATATTGATTTCGACCGCGTCACTACAACGAAGTTCCGGGTTCGTATCCAGATCATGCAATCACAATTTTACAAGTTAATTTTAATAACTGGTCATATTTGGTCATATTACCAAGGACCAAGCCTGTGATTATCCATAACACTCCATAACACTCAAAGTTTTCAAGGGTTGCCGTATTGTTGATCGAAGAGGGTTACTATATCTAGGTAAAAATCCTCACTAGACCAGATTATTTTTTAAGATTTATTTTTCGCATTCTGAAGCCAGATTAACTAATACTAATTATAGTGTTTTGAATATATTCATTCTAGATATTTAATTAATTAATATATTATGTCTAATTATTACTCTTATCGATTACGGAAAACGTTCAAAGATTACAGAAGTCATTTAAAGCTTACCGGCTAAGTAAAATTATAATTTCATTTAATATACAAACGCATAAATTCCTTTGGAACTTTAGTACGAAATAAACAAATTAATGTAATAATTCATATTCGCACAATGCAACTTAACAAAGTTTGCAACCTATTTATTATGAAATAACTAGTAACAACGTTTTATTAACAGATGAACGAAGTGTAATGCGTTTAATGTTATAAAGTTTTCAAGATACAAATATTATAATGATAATGATTTCATATATTTTGCTTCTGCGTTTCCTTTATGTAACAAATGCGAGCCCTTTATTATTAATTAATTAATGAAATATAAACCAATTCTGTGTTTGGAAAATTGAAGGAAAATGAATGATTTTTTTTCAAATCCTGATATAACTTTTGAGTATAAATTTGTAGATTTGAATTGTGCAGCATTTTTAAAAAGTATCTTCGTGATAAATGGTGAGACTGAAGCTATGTGGAGATTTTTATGCGCGCATTGGCTTTGTTTCAGAGACACGTTCCTACTCCAATTACGTGGTTTTGGAAAAGAACCTATGCATTGAACATTACAATACAAAAAAAACGTATTTGTTGAAACGTATTTCGCGTGATTTAAAATCACAAAAATATATTCATATTTTACAAATAAATAAAACTGGAATGTCTAACAGCTGGCAGATTGTAATCGTATGTAAAATTTCAAACTGCTATTTTCTATTTACACAATTAAACAATATAAAATATAAATTTCTGTCTGTCTCTTGAACATATTTTAACGAATATTATTCAAATTTTAAAGATTTTCCAATGACCATTAAACTTTGAACACCATTCACTTTTAGCCCAAACCTACTTCCAGTTACCAACAAAACTGGTGTGAACTTCTGTATAGCCGCAAATAGATGCTCGTTATTTATAAACAAGAAATGTCCTAACAACTTTCTAAGTTTTGTGCATCCATACAAAAGCGACCATTCAGCGCGGACTCTACAAAGTGCAGCACTGATTTTCACTGAAGTCTTGTTTGCGGTGTTCGAACAGTGATAACAAGCGATCGACATTCATTTATTCTGGTACGAAACTAGTATAAAAGAATGAAGAAAGAAGTAAAAATATATCATATTCATACATCATCATCAACCTATTTTTGTCTTCCTGCTCTGAGACTGCTAAGGGCATAGGCCCGCGCTGGTCAAGTGCGGATTGATAGACTTCAAACATCTTTAAGTTCTCTATAAAACTCTTATGCATAGGTATGCCTTGTATCACATTCACATATTCAGAGGTCGGAACTCGAATAAACGATAGTTAACTCCTAATAAACATATAATTTACAAAAATCGGAAGATCTTAGGATTTGCGGAGTTGTCAAAATTCTAGACACTATACCTGTTTTCATGTGCCTAAGTTGATTTTAAAATAATAATTTCAACATTACTTTTAACATGTTTTAGATACAAAATTAAATAACGCATCTATTCATGACTAATCTCAAGTAGGATGGTGATCTTATCTGGATTACAAATATACACGAGCGACAGTGGCCACTTACCCAGGTGAGCTGTATGCAAATAGAACAACACATATTTTGTCTATAGTTCAGATTATCAAACGTTGAACTATTCGGCCCGTCACGCCTGTCATAGGTATTTTTATATAATCGATTTATGGCATACATGGAAGAGTTGAAAATGTGAATTTCGTTACACGTAAACACGAGTCACCGTTATACAAAGGAATTAGAGGTTTATTTAGCCGGTAACAACGTCTTGAGAGCACGCCGTACTGTTGTTTTGTTATTGTCAACATTTAAATGTTCTTTGATGTGAGATCCAGTTGGTTGTAATGCGATATGTACCTACTTGTGAAATACAATGTGTTTTGTCAACGCCTCGCTCTATTTTGAAGAAAAAACAAGGCTCAATATGTCCCTGTAATTGTCTTTAGTTTGATACTGGAAATACATTTTTATTTAGTAATGAATTAATTCTACGTTACACTAAAATGTTATAATGAAATGCCTACGTCAGCCTACATTTAAATTTGAATATTATGTAATTATTAGTCAAACACGATACCATAGCAACATCTGGATAATTAGTTGTTTCCAGAGACCTTCTTACGTTATTTTTATGACACATTTAGTGGTTTATCTGCAGAATGTGGCCCTTACAGACCTAGCGATAAACCTTAGCAGGTCAGCGTAGTATAAATAATTTTATCATTTCATTGATACTGGCCTGACTAATGACTAGCAACTATCACAGAATCAACAACAAAAAACAAAAAATATTTTGTTATGCCTATTAATATTATTACACGTTCTTAAAACTAACACGACTTATGTAATTTACAAATGATTACCTAATAAAATACATAATTATCAATATAAATGATTATTTATAATCTTTAAATCTATTCATGTCATATGCTATACAAAAGAAAGTATGAAATACATAGTATGAAACTTCGTGCTGAAGTTCATATTGCGGTTAATTTACTCCAGTTACTATAGTCGAAAAGACCTTATCTTACCATTGTCCCATCGCTAGCCTAAACATACACACTGTAAACATAATACTTCACTAGCTGATACCCGCGGTTTCACCCGCGTTCAAGAAGTAAAAGACGTACTTATTTAAACGTAAGTGATATCCCGCGCTCCCGCGACGACCAGTGGGGCGCGCGCTAGTGATTTAAAAAAAATAATTAAAGTAGCCTTTGTTACGCCTTAGACCTTTACTTATCTTCCAGTGAAAGTACGGTTATAATAGATCCAGCCGTTTAGAATATTACCTCAGCCAAACAGACAGACAGGCAGACATTTTTTTAATTGCATTTTTTTATAGGTATCGTATATACTTTCATATACATTGAGTAAAAAGTTGTTATTTTGAAACACAAACAGGTATTTTTAACATTAATAACAGATACTTCAAATGTATTTATTTGTATAGATTTTGTTGTATATTTTCAGTGCAAAAGCGCTAGAATAAGCGAGTGGGTGAACAAAAATTAGCTCGGCAATTATGAGATTGGCGCTTAACATGCGTGGGTTATAGTATGTGTCGCTCCAGTGGACCTTAATAGTGTTATCTATGACCTATCGAATTATAGGATTTTCCCGTATTCGATACCAATACGGCTAAATAATGATCCGAGTGACTTTGACATATTTGGTCGAAAATTTACTATATCCTACTACTACTACTACTACTACTATACCCAAATCACCCATACTTATTCGACGCGGGTTGGCTACTAACCCATATCCCACCCACCAACACGCATTGGAGCAGCGTGGTGGAGTACGCTTCAAGCCTCTCTTAGTTCTGGTCTGAAAGGTGTGGTAAGGGAGACATACATCTTGACACATTTGTGGTCAAACTCTGGTTAGAGACTGTGTTCTTATCTGGGTTTGATTACAAATGTCCATGGGCGGCAGTGGCCACTTACCATCAGGTGGATTACATGCTCGTTTTTTACTCCAATATTATAAATCTTCCCATATTGATGATTGTAGTCAGGAAGATTTCTTACACTCTTCAAACCAGAACACAGCAGCGTTTAACACTACTGTTATACAGAAGTAGGTATTTAAGTTAACACTATGATGAAAGGTCGAAGTTTAAAACTATTTGCGAGTGAACCTGAGTGCATTCTGATGTAGACACATCTGTGTTAGAGTGTCTTAGAGCTGAATCTTAAGCATTTGCTGAGTTTTCGAATACATTCTGCCAGAAATATCTCGGTGGAGCGAACCTCATAGACGGAAACTTTGTTAGTGGATTAATATTAAATTTGTTAGGAGTGTATGCCGTATTTTAGTTAGGTTCTATATTGAGAAGTTGTTAGTAAATTAGTATCCTACTAATAATAACCAATACTGACTAAGCATGTTTGTATAATGAGGCTATACATTTTGTATTTTTGACTAGCTGATCCCCGCGGTTTTACCCGCGTTTAAAAAGTAAGAAGAAATACATATTTAAATAATTTTTTTTCAAATATTAAAGTAGCCTATGGTACGTCTCAGATATTCAGCTATCTTTCAACGAAAGTCCCGTCGAAATCGGTCCAGCCGTTTAGAAGATTAGCTCAGCCAAACAGACACACACACAGACAGACTGACAAACATTTTTATAATTACATTTCTGTTATAGGTATCGTGTATCATATATGCATATCATTGCATCTCATATGCATTGAGTAAAAAAACATTTCATTTTATTTATTAACCGATTTCCCAACGGAAGAGAGGTTATCTATTCGTCGTGTTTCTTTTTGTCCAGACCTTTTGGCCCGATTTTCTTTGTATCTGTAAAATTATGACATAATTGTCACGTTTTAACTCCAATTCTTGATGTAAAATTATGACATAATTGTCACGTTTTAACTCCAATTCTTGATGTTGACCCCATTGTTTGACACCGTTCTTTTAACTAATGCAACCCACATTGGAAAAGGGACCCGATAAGAATAAGAGATAATTATAGCGATGTCTGTAGAAACACGACAATGTAGGATAAATATGAAAATGAACCAGCAATTACCCCATGTCTGTTATTCGAAACTATACCGTAATTTAATCACAGCTGTTGGATAACCCTCAGTTAAACTTAACTAGCACCGTATGATCAGTAGTTATTAAACCTTGTTTTCAGGTCAGCCATTTTCCGCCTATGGAATGATCACTAAGCTTGGATAATGCAGTAAAGTGCTCTCCAGAAACTTGAATAGGGAAAATGAGGGATTCCGAAAGGATTTCGCTGTTAACATTGTTGGTAGGTTTTTATGAGACATGAGTAGGTAATAGGGATGCAGTTCACATAATGGTTCACTGTGATCTATGGTGATATTTTTCTATATCACAATAAGGCACACATACGTGAAGTTGATCGTCTAACATAAAGACCAAGTTGCTACTATTTATATCCTTATTGAACTCTTCAGACTATAAAAACAGATTTGGCGTTGGTAGAAGTACGTATGGCATTGTTATCTTCTCACTATGACCAAACCTTTTTTTTTTGTTTACGAGGGGGAAACCTTCAAAACGTACCCGACGCCTCGGGAGCGACGCCGGATTATGTGGGATTTTTACCGCACTAAAACCCCCCTGGTGGTAGTCCTCGGCGCTGCGAAGAGGACTCCTTGGTCTCACCAAGGAACGCCATACGGAGTCCTTTGAACGCGTTGCCCCATCGGGCTCAATTCGGTTGAGCGCTGCTCTCGCCGCACCGTCAGTTGCACAGCGGTACGCGACCTCACATACTGCTGTCCTTCCCGGGGTCGCTGGACGGACGGTTAGAGCTCCCACTCTAGCCGCCCGCGACCCCGGAGCCCCTTTTGGTCGCTTCTTACGACAGGCAGGGGATACCGTAGCCCTATTTTGGTCCCGAAACTACAAGAAATAAACCTAGAATTTTTTAAAGATAACAATTCTTTTAAAGGGGAGTTTAATTAAAGAATAAAGCTATCTGTTCATCACTATTGACAACTTTTTCTAACTGAAGGCTAGTAACGAATTTCGTCATGGCAATTGCTTTGAAACATCACGAAATTCGTTTACGTTTTTGTAGGATGTGAGTAAAACATTCTATAGAACTGTGAAACACCGACGAAGGCTAGTGATAAGACGGATTTGCTGAATAAACGACGCTAACTGATGGCCGTCTGTTATTTCAGTGCAGAATGCGCCGTCTGAAAGGATAAATAATTGAAGTTTTAGAGCAACTGTTTGAGGGATGAACAGAAATTAGGGACAAAGATAAACAGAATTGTTTTTAAGTTTATTTTTTCTTGTAAGATATTAGTATATTATATTTTTGTTGTTTTCAAAATAAAATTAAAAAGAATTCGTCTGTCGAAATTTAAAAAATTTCCAGCCACATAAGAGTACCATGACAATATGTTATAGCTCTCTCTATGTTGTTGAGGAAATACTCATGTTAAGCAGGAAGTCATAAAAGGTTGCAGCCAAAATTAAAAATACAGATTAAAACTATTATATTCGTATAAATAATCTTTACTAATACTATAATTTCGTTCAACTTTTTTACTGAACAAGCATTCAACTCTATAACCGACTTACAAGTGTTAGAAAGTGAAATTAATATTACTGACTGGGTATAATTTGGAAGCAATTTATAAGTAAGAAAAGAAAGTTCTCTATTGGAGTTTTGACATTATTATTGATGTAATGGCGAAAGGAATAAAATAATGTACTCATGTGGAAGAATAACTTTTATTTCTAATACAAGCTACTGTTTATAGCTCAGACGCGACCCCAGGTCACAAGTCTGCATAAACTAATACTTTTCTATAAAAATACAGTGTTAAAACATTAACTTATTTACATTATGAGGTGTCCAGAATCCCAGATTTGGCTTCCAGCCAGTAACACGTAGATCGAGATTTCGTATCTCTATTTAGGTTTGCATTAACTGCATCTGCGCTATGCAGGTGAATTTGTCTTTGTAGCAACATTATTTTTTAAAGAAAATAATTTATGAAAAATTCAGGCACTGGCAAAGCTTAAAGGAGATATTTTAGTTTCTCGTTACGAGTTGAAATAAAAAAAACTTACCGCGACCTATTTATTTATTATATTTGATTCATTGTTGCATTCGGTTAATGATATTCAGTATAAGGTTGTAATTACTTTTAATTGTTATAATAATAAGCAACAATTAAAATGTCCTTCAACATAAATTTATTACTGGTCCACTGCTAGCCTGGTTCTCTTTCAGAATTCTTACCTAGTGTGGACTGTACCATCGAAATCTTTCATAGCCAACATTGCGCCTAAATAACATTCCTACGTTCATTTTTGAAAATTTTATAATATATAATTTCCTTTACCGGTTAAGTATTTGGTAATTCATTTTATCAAAAAGGGAGTTGAGTACATCTGGGTTTTGAATCTCGGACCTACAAGGTTTGAGGTGGAATTAATCTCATCAAAAACATAAATGTAAAAATAGAAGCCAATGTTACGGAGACAATGTTATGATGTCACGCGCTATCAAA
>DWPV01004516.1:0-13524 GCA_018251915.1 Urbanus proteus proteus
TGGCGCTGTTTTTGCTTGTATAAAGAAATTTTGTGTCAAATGTTCTGACGGGCTTATCCTTCCTTTTGAAATCATTGGTTATAAAACATTATACAAAGTAACAAATTAATAAACATTTGATACAGTATCAATAACTTTAGATATGAATTTGATGTATTATATAATAAGATTTTGTGGAACTAGCTGGTAGAGTCGATCAGGTAAAATTTGCGATCTCAAACCTACTGTGCACTTAAAAGTTATCACTTTTTTTGAGAAGTGCCATAAGTGCTAGTTCCTTTTTCTTCTTTCGGTAGCATATCACGACACACAACACTCATTGTATCTTCGCACTGAACTTCCCCTTGTTTGTGATTTACATAGACTAACCACTGGATTCCACGTTTGCGCTTACTTGAAACCATCTTCTCTATTAAAGTTGTTAGGATGCTTTTTGATCTCTATTGCTTCCCTTACTAAATGTGGATAGTAATGACGCTTAATAAAGATCACCTGAGATTTATACAACTCAATACAGTTTTCTGAATCAACCAATTGTTCTTTAAAAAGTCCCTTTCTTTCTCATAAGTGTATAAGTCTTTCTCATAAATCACCTTATTTCAAAATATTATATCTACCTATTCTTGGACTAAGAATGCTATAATTAAATACGAGTAGTTACGCTTTTACTCTGTATCAGAAGATCCAAATACCAATAGGTAGGTGTATAGAGTCACACATTGGTATGCAAAGGCTTTTTGATGGAGTCCTTAAAAATAGAACAATCGTGTTGCGACCTACTCCATTATCACACAAATCTGTTGCTTTACGATCACAGCTCATGTGACATGTGAGGCCGCGACAAATTAACATTTTAATTGTGTACGCCAAAGCGTTTTTGGCGCGCTCACAGTCGACTTGTGATGACTGGAAAATCACCACCGGATGGTGGTTACCGCGTGACAACCAATAACTCGTGTGACGTGCTCTTAATAGGTTGTTACATTTTTGAACTAACGAATGGACGGACTATGAATTGGACGCTTGAATACAGCAATAGAGGTCTCCCGTTGGGCGTCGCCTAAAGGGTAGCTGATAGTTACAAACACCAATGCTCTATACGTCAAATGCTTATTTTACTTACCTACATAAAATAAAATTATAAACCTATAAAATTTTAATTTGTTAGTAGTGTAAAATATGTAGGTAGGTACTTATTTTATGAAACTTTAAAACATTTTTGTATTTATTTACGTAATTCCTTTAGAGTTTAAATAAGTTGTTAAAAGTTTTTTTTTGTTTCTTGCAGAAATGGTTACCAGGCAATAAAATCAGACACCGTTTAATTTTATCAAAATTTCATAGAAAGGCCACAGTAAGAGTATTGTTCGATATGACGGGTTTTAAAAGAATGGTGGATAGCGGGAATAACAAGACGTATTTATACACTTTAATTTCATTTTTCATAATAATAACAATATACTTCGTAACAAAAGATTGGAAAGGCCTCACTTCACCTGAAGAAGTAGACTTAGGGTCATATCGGGTAGTATCACACCGTCGCAAACACGCCCATAGCCCAAGAAGACACAAGTAGTAACTAGAAGAGTATTAACAGCAAAAGAATAAAACAATCATTAGGAAAATGTACATTTTATTTTATGAATTAAGGTTAACAAGAGGGATAGCAAGTGAATTCACTTAACAACATTTAATAACATAATATGAAAGATTTTATTTTAAATTTCGTTCGATTTATAATGAATCTAAATCTACGTCTATGTTCAACTCTCTGAGATCATCGTATATGATGGATAAATTAGCGAAACATGCCAATTCAGCACCCTTATGGGGAGTCGTCGAGGCAATACCAATCAAACGTCCTCTCTGTACTAAGAGATCACCAGCGCGCACCTCACACTTGGAGATATGTTTAACGCATATCAAATTATGGGTAATTAACTTTTTTATCGATTCCCGCATGTTATAATACGTCAACTTATCTAATCTGGCCAATGTCGCAGATTGGAATGACAATGTTCTACCGCCGCGGAAAGGTCTCCCAATAATAAATCCAAGACGTTTTAAACTTGATTTGCCCAGTCGTACCACGTCGCCACAGTCTGCCATTTTGTCGTGAGTTGTCAATAAAACTAATTTCTTTGTAACAACTCCTTCATGAGGAATCGGTTCGATGACATCCACTGCAAATCCTTTTTTACATCGATTACTGCAATACATAGGCACATCATAATTATTTATAATATATATGATTTACAGGATTTACACTCATTTTACATGAAAACTATGAGAAAAATATTTTGGTTTCAGCTAAGGGTATACCGATGTATAAGCTAAGCTGCAGCTAAGGGTATATTCTTCGATAAGTATATATTATGTAGAGCAACAGTCATCAGATGTTATACACAGAGAGTTCTGATTCTATATCTGGCCAGCTAAAGATATAAATGAAGAATTAAGATTTGTAATCCCGACGCGATCTGGAAATACTGGAGGTACTTGTCTTATGCATCATAGTAATTGAGATGGCGCATACATACATAAAAAATATAATACAATTGTAATAAGATCTTTCAAACCTAGTAAGACTCCCTAAATATAAGCGAATGGGTCCAGATTTTAAGCACACTGCATTAGCTAGGACAGAACTGACGCCCACCATGGCGCCCACGCATATCAACTCTTGTGACTTTATCGAATGAATTCTGGCCGCATACCGATATTTGTCCACCCTCACTACATTGCAATTTATTTCTCCACCACTAGAAAGTGAACTCTTTTGAAAACCTTTGTAAAAAATTATCAAGTTATTTATAACTATTGCCATAGTCACAACGAATATTGCTATCAGCAAACCAACAATACAGATTTTGCTTTTCTGTGATCGATCATCCCATGGAGTATTGACAAAATTATATTCATATTCGCTTTGTTGGGCGTCTGTATCTTCGGTAAAAGTATTATTTTCAATTTTATTTGACATTATACACACGCTTTGTTAATGAAATCTAAACGCTTCAACATAATCAGGTATAATAATTCAAAAGACTCAAAATTAAAAGATATAAAAACACCGTATAGATAAATTATTTGTATGAAAGATTAGAGGTGATAAGTGACAAATTATAATCAAGTAGGTGTTGACTACGATAGGCAAACATGCTATGCCTGAGTGCAAATCTATCCATGAAGTAGATATTTTGTAAATAGAAATGATTTAAAAATAAGGTTTTTTTTTACCTATCTATTTACTACTCGATAGCATTAATGGTACTTCCAGGAATCTGCATCAGGGAGAGACAAAGGTGCGGATACAATAGTGGAACATCGTATCCTAATTATTATAAATCCTATAATTATTATTTGTTTCTTTGTTTGTATCGCATTTATGCTCTAACTACTCAACCGATCCTTATGGAATTTTGCACACACATTGCCATTGGTCTGGAAAAGGACATAGAGTATCTATCTTCGCGATAAAAGATACTATTTCTGAAGGACCATATACAATATTTTTTATATCTATTACCTACCTACTTTTGATATTAATGAATCTATAACATCATTTCTATCATATCATTCAATCTATAATAGCATTTGCAGAGATTAAAATTGAGCATTTGCATTTTACCTGAAGTATACAATCCTAACTATTGTAAATGCGAACACATTAACGCGAGCCGCAGACAAAAAACTAGCAAAATATAAAGCAAGTTTAAATAGTAAAATTTAGACGTGATACCACGAGCAATGATAAACAAATCATGATCGCGTTAAATTTATACCTATATTTATAAAATTTTCTCTAAGATGGAAGTTTTCAAAATATTGGCAACACCAAATGGACCTGACAAGCGGGCAGAGCCGTTTCGTTGTATAATATTATTCTTCTAAACTTGTGTATATTCGTACTTTTATATGTAAAAATGGTGGAATTTTTGTCATAAAGTGTTCAATAACGTGCACGCATGTGGGAAAGTTATATGATGCAGCGGGAGGTGACTTTTCGTGCTTCCAAAGACTCCATGAAGAAGTCCTATTAAAGTCCCTACCACTTTGCTGGACCCATCTCATGATCTTTTATATGGAAACATCTCATCATCATCATCTTCCATATGGATATAATGTCCATTAGGATATGACATAAACAATATAAAATGAAGATTGGCTGTAAAGGACTTAGATCCATGGCCGTAAAATAATTAAAAAAAAAATTGTCAATCCTGACATTGATAAACTCACAATTGACAAATTATTGTGACAGACTGACATCACTGACAGTTGACATTGACAGAGTACAGTAGCATTGTATCAAGTTTGGTTTATTTATTTTCAAAAACTACATTATCAACTACATTATTAACAAGTATCACAATGTTAATATAAGTGAATTTTAATAAAATAATAAAATTTGTTCATAATCATTAGAAGGATAGGCTATACATCAAAATGCCTACCGTTATTTTGATGGATACTTCCCTGTCCATGGCCCGGCCGGTGTCGGCTTCGGATACAGGGGATAACAGTACGACCAGGTTCCACGTAGCCACCGCCGCTGTGAACTCCTTCCTAGACTATTTATCTGTACATGCTAAGTTGGAGCATGTTGCTTTGGTGTCTTTTTCTTCTACATATGAAGGTAACCTCATACTATTCAGACTTTCAAAAGGTGGCAGAAGCAGAACCCTTTGTAGTTCTACTTTGCATCATCGCCACACCTATTTCTGTCTAATAAGTAGTGTGGTCTTGTTTGAAAGTTGTGGTACAAGAGACATAGTTTCTGGGGTGTTCTAACGCTACCCCTGAGGACTGAGATGGAACACCTCGGATAAGTCTGTCTCCCTGACCACACCCGTCAAGCCAGAACACAGCAGTGCTTAACACTGCCATTGTAAGGCAGAAAGAGGTGTGGTGGTCATGCTGCCATAGTCGAACTACATGGGGATCTACCACCTTCAATTTATTCATTATTGTTTTTCATTGTATATTTTGTTATTTTATATATTCATTATTGGTTTTAGTGGCTGTAACATTCACCAGAGAATTTGACACCATTAAAGCAAAACTTCCCTTACTAGAAGAAGGAGACAAGACTTGTTTAGAAACTGCCTTACTAGGCGTCAACCAGCTGGTGCTAAATGAATGGGGCTATGGATACCAAACGCCTGTACAAATTATACTGGTAAATACCAATCAATGCTAATAAACTGCTAAACTTTTTTATAGCAAGTACTAGTTTTCTAACGTAAAAGGTACACAGGATGAATAGTAGAGATTTAATTTTCTCGAAATTAACCATTTTAAAACTCTTCTATTTTTTATGTTTCTCATTTTCTCTTTCTCACACACATGAGTGTATGCACGAGCATGAGGTCACTCTATGTTACACCTAATTATTTATTTACCACTATCATGACATAGGATAACACAAAGTCGCTTTCCACTGTCTTTCTGTCCCTATGTTTGCTTAGATCTTTAAAACTACACAATGGATTTTGATGCGTTTTTTTAAAATAGATAGAATGATTGAAGAAGAAGTTTTATATGTAATTAATGTATGCGAAGCCATGGGCAAACTAGTACTGTAATAAACCAATTAAATGAAAGATATTATAAATTAATTAATGTTGGTGAGACAATTATGTAAAGTAGCACACAGTTATCAATCCATGTACTAATAATGACAAGATCCCACACAGGAAGTCCTGTCTTAAATCTGAAAAACAGACCTGTGGTCATACCACATCATTCATATTAAGATTCATATTGTATAATATAATCGACATTACATTTACAATGATTTTACATGTTTCTGACCAAAATTTAATGATGCATACCATATTTTTTGCTTTTTTTTTTAACAATCTTACCTAATCTTACTTAAGATACAGCCTAGGAACATAGTGTGTGTGTCTTTTTATTGTTTTAAGAGACACATTAAAAACCCTTTTTCAATTTACAGATAACTGATGGGAGTTGTGGTGTTGGTTCGATAGGCAGGATGCGTATAATGCAAGCATTACCATTGCCACCTTCATATCCGGCAAGGATACATGTCTTGCTTATTGTCTCCCCACATGATCCATGTTTACAGCAAGGTAATGCTAAAATAAATAATTATATTATCTGGTTTTATTACCTTTTGTCATTTTGCTTTTGTTCATAATAGTTATATCTGTTTTAATGATATCTTTGAATATTACAGCTATGCCAATATACCAGAAAATAGTAGATTTAGCATGTACTACTCCAAACAATCCAACTGGCAACATATCCAGAGGTGCCATCTACTGTCCAGACCAACTCACAATTCCAGGTGTAAGTAATAAATAATAAATCATTAAGTTGTTCACAAAGTAAAAGTATGTAGATTTAATTTTTAAAGAATATACTTTTTGTTATACTTAATACATATATATATAAGTAGCAAATACATGCAGTAAAACTAATGGTTGTAGGACACTGTCGCCCATAGACATCTGTAATCAACCTCAGATAAGTATGAAGCTTATCTATTAGTTTGAGAGAAGAGAGTAGAGAGAACTAAGTTCGAAAGCCTAGAATTAGTATAATTCTCTTAGCACACCCTTTAAATCGGACACAGCAGCTCTTAACACTGCTGTTATATCAAATTGGTGTTACAGTGATATCTCTTTATTTTAAAAAAGTGACGTCACACCATAAAACTCAGGTGGTGGCAGCAGTAAACAGGCTATGCGAGCAGCAGTACCAGGAGTACTGGTGCTCGCTGAAGTGCGGGCAGCTGGAGGCGCGCGTACAGCTGTTCCCCGCGCCGCAGTCCGCCGCGCACGACGGGCTCGTCACCGCTTACACGCTGGCGCCGCAGATGCATGTCGTCGGCTTCCTTCATCAGTCCGAGCTAGGTGAGGCTACACTCTGCTAGACAGTGGTCACAAGTCACAAGGAACCGGCTGTACCAGACGAGCAGCAATACTAGGAGGACTGGTGCGGGCAGCTAGAGGCGAGCATGCAGCTGTTTACCGTGCTGCAGATGAACATTGTGGGTTTCCTTCACCAGTCCGAGCTGGGTGAGACTACACTCTGCTAGACATTTGTGGCACAGGGAACAGGTTGTGTGAAATATCTTTTAAATGTATACCAATGTGAACCGGGTATTTTCAGCCTTGGTTTAAGATCAGGCCCCTAGCACATATTAGGAGAAGGCAAAATTTACAAAATGCAAGACAGGACCTTTTTTAAAAGATAAATCTATTCTCACAACCAGAATGAGACAAATACGGGAACGGACAGATCTTTTTTCGTAACCAATTGGCAGAACTATGGCTCGGGACTACTTAAATACTGATGTTACAAGAGAGAAAAAGTTGTTGCTGTTTGTCTCCAGTATCAAACCACAAAGTTCAACCACTCATTTTTTTTAATATTTTACAGGTACATCAATAGCAATAAGCAAACATTTAGTTATACCACAAGCTCAAGGAGGTAACAATTCAGCAAATAGAGAAAATTATGGTTCAAAGACGCCTACTAAGGTATGTTTTATTATTTGATATTTTCCATATTGTACCATAGAAATGATTGATATCACGTGAAAGAATATACTCAAGCGTCCGTTGAGCACCCCTCATGTACAATAATATATCTATTTACAACATGGTATTTGAGCCTGTGCATATTTAGATTTTTTTAAATTAGGTTCAACTTCAACCAGGTTACTTTAAACATTAATATTAATATTTTTCTAAACATTATATTTAAAAGTATTAACTTTATAGGAAGGCTCCAGTACAGATGGATCAACAACTGAAGAGGATATGTCAGACCCGAGTAAAGTGCCAAATTTCTGCGTTTTATTACATGGCGCTATGAAGGTATTGTAAAATTGTTTTACTAAAAATATATGATAGACACACAATACCCATTAATAAGTACCATTTAGTTTTAAACCACACTAGACTATGCAATTCAAAATGTGACCAATATCAAACAAAGTTTAGTAGCTATAGGTGAAGAGGGAACAATTAAAAATTGTGTAATTTATTTTATATACGATCGAAGTTACAAACGAGCATGCAGTCCACCTGATGTTAAGTGGCAACTGCCGCTCATAGACACCTGTAATCAACCCTATATAAGATCAAGGTCCTACCTGAGGCTAACCCCAGATACGTTGCTATCCCTGAGGACTGAGCTGGAATGCCTCGTATAAGTATATCTCCCTAAACACACCCTCCACACCAGAACACAGCAGATCTATCTCTGCCTTATAACAGCAGTTTTACTGCTGTCATAAGGCAGAAATAGGTGTGGTGGTGGTGCCGCCGGAGTCGAACTACATAGATTACTACCACCTTCAAATTGTAATTTAATATGACAATAATATGTATATCGTATATGATTGTAATTGAATGTATCAGGTGGAAGGTATGGCGGCAATAGTCCTCCTGGGTACGGACTGGTGGGGCACGCTGGCGGCGTGGTGCGAGGCGTCGCGAGCGAGGCGCTCTTGCCTGCTGCTCAGCGTGCTGCGGCCGGGACACTCCGCCGCGCCCTGGCTGGGCCCGCTCGACCAGCTGGGCCCGCCCGACGAGAACAACGCCTCGGGTGAGTCCCACTGTGTACAAGTGGAATGTATGTATTGTGCCAAAGTCGCCCTGATTACGACCTGGTGGGGCCGGAGTGATATGAGGCGTAATATTCCTATGAGTCTTGTGCAATTTTCTTCAGCCATAAATTATTATTTATGATTGGTGCAATCTCGCAAATAACGTTATTAACGAGATTTTCCTAATTTATTAAAAACACATGTTTTTAATAAATTTAACACAAAAATAGCACTCCAACAATAATATTTTATTATAGCCATCTTTTCAGCATGACTCAGTTAACCGTTTCTATAATAGAAAAAATCTAAATGTAACATTTAAAATTGTCTGCACATGCATGAAACAAACCTTCCTTCTCAAAAATTACTGTTAATTTTCCAGCCGAGACGTTCCCAATCCGTTCATGGCGATCATACAGCGGCGGCGGGTCGGGTTGCGCGTGGGCGCGCCCGCACGCGCTGCTCGCCGACGTGCAGAAGGTGCTGCGTCACGCGCGCAAACTGCCTGATAAGACCCAACATCTATACAAGGTTGGATAATATTTTATTAATGCATATGATAAGCAATACCTACATTTTATGTGCAGTGTAGACCAGTTTTAAACCAGTTATGGAGAAACGCTTCTCCTGATATAGAATATCTTTATCCTGATGTAGCCTTATCTTTATAGAATTTTTTGAACATCCAGGCCCAATACAAATATCTAAAATCATACCACATTCTGGATCGGCTGTGCAGCTGTAATTAACTACTCGCTGATTGACTCAGACTATCTGCTTGGTTTTGACGATATGCTGCTGAACAAATGTACCACATTTTGCAACCCATTATATTGCACAACGATTTCATATTGAATTTACAGATGATTTGGTAGACGAATCTTATGAGAAGTTTCAGCTTGATAGTAGTAAAAATTAATACCTCAATTTTTATAGGAACTTAACCGCCTCCGTCGGGCAGCGATCTCCCTCGGCTTCTCGGAACTTCTGACATGCGTGGGCAGCGCGCTAGAGCGCGAGTGCAGCACGCTACCGTCGTCCGCGCCGCCCGAGTGCGCGCTGCAGCTGGCGCACGCGGCCGCCGCGCTGCGCGACCCCCGCACCGCGCTCGACATCAAGCACACGCTGCAACCACTCGCCACTAACTTTACTGTTACGTCCATGTCGCATTAAAATATTATACTAATGTTATATTGTCGTATTAATTCTTATATTTTTTCCCCTGGTGCAACGGTATCTAATTATGAGAATCGCAGATAACACTATTATGTAATGAAAGTTCATAATTAGTTATGCAGACGTATGACGGGGAGGAATGCAGAAGAGCGCGAGCGCAGCACGCTGCCATCATCCATATGTACTTTTGTTTCATTTCTCAAGATTTTCCACGGTGCAAAAGAATCTTACCAGTCTAAAAAATGTAGATTGGCTATAAAGGACTAGTCGGGCAGGGAATCCATGCCCATAAAAAAATTAAAAATAATAAAGATGACTTTAATTTTGACTAATGTCAGTTTGACATAACAAATTTAATGGATGCTGAAAAGCCGACAACGGATCGTGTTTTTGTTATTGGAAAGTTCAAACAAAGAAAATACGTATAATGTATACTCAATCAGTGTTTTAATATAACGTGAGCATAAATACAATGTAGCACGATTATTTTGACGTTCAGGTTTTATAAATAAATTATCAAAATGGGTGACTCCGTGGTCTATCATAAATTTATGAGTATTCTTTCTATGTCGAGTATTCCGTTTATGTTTACTATCAATGGAGATTTTGTTTTCGACGACACCGAAGCTGTTGTGAAGAACCCTGATGTGACGTCGGGTGCCTGGGCGAATACGTTTGACCACGATTTTTGGGGAACAAACATAACGAGTAACCTTAGCCACAAGTCTTACCGGCCTCTCACAACATTATCATTCAGGTAAACTTCTTCAATCAATCAATTTAATTTAAATTTATTCATATCACAGTTCTAATGTGTACTTCTTTTAAAATCAGAAAGATAGCCCGTCCATTGTCTTTATACACCTTATAACAAATTATGGGGTACTTCAAGTATACTTCAAAGGGATTTTTTTACCATAGATCTAATAATGTTGTATGATGATAAGTATAATTTCATCAAATATGCATGTGAGAAAAGCATGGTGATGTAAAATTTTAAGTAATATTAAAAATTGGTCTCGTAGTAATTTAATTGATTTGTTCTAATTTCTGTGAATTGCATTTGTGTCTGTTTATGGTACCCAAGTTAGGACATAATAGTAATCGCCTGAGCTTTAATTGTTATAAAACTCATTTAGCATTTATAATTATTAATAACATAACAACAATAATCAAGTATTTAATACATGTGTGTGTGTGTGTGAATAATGGATCCAATTTTTTGTATACAGGTGCATTACACCTAATAAATTTATGTATGTGACTAACTTTACTATTCTTTGTGTACAGGCTCAACTATTTAATCAATTATAAGCAGCTATCAGCCACTCAGTTCAAGGTGACAAACCTGGTGTGCCACAGTATCTGCTGTGTCATCATATGGCAGACTCTCGAGAGGGTACTGACCCGAGTGAAGTTTAAACCACGGACAGTCTACTCCATCGACATTGCTTATTCCTCCGCTCTGTTATTTGGCGCTCATCCCATACACACAGAAGTCATTTGTGCCGTCGTAGGAAGAGCTGATGTATTAGCAGCTATAACATTCTTTCTCTCCTTCTTTTTGTATGAGAAAGCGATGGACAATACAAAACTGTCATACCACTATATCATTGCGACCATATTTTTTGCCGGTTGCTCAATGTTGTTTAAGGAGAATGGAATAACTGTGCTGGTTTGTATTTGTTAACACTAAACTAATTGACTTGAAAGCATATTGCATTTGTAACTAATTCCATTTTAAACCTGCATCCTAACAAAAGTAACAAGTTGTGATGAATGTTGAAAAGTAAAAACTTGTAAATAATTTCATGTTTTTATTAAGAGGACTTATTGGAGTGTTTGCCTGTGATTATTATAAAATCCTTTTGCTAATTAGGATAGGCTCTTTACTAATTAGGATAATTTTACAGCTTCTTAATCAATCTTATTACATTTTTAACATAATAACATTCTCATTAACATTACATATTTCTTTACAGGGATTCTGCATTCTATATGAATTGATTGTAAAATTGAAAATCAATAGAAGGGGAAACATTCATATTTGCAAAAAATCTATTGGAAAAATGATCACTATTATAATTGCTGCAGCATTATTGTTATATAGCAGATGGAAAGTGATGGGAGGAACAAAACCAGTTTTCAAACCTACAGATAATCCCGCTGCATTTAGCGATGACAATTTTGTGAAGGTACATTAAAAAAACACTCATAGCCCCACAGTAGGATTTTCTCCTGCGTCATTTGTGCCATGGACACACACATACACGAATATGTAAACACGCAGACCCAGAACATCAGAAATCTAAATTTATCACTTAGATGTCTGTCTGGCCGGGAATCAAACTCGGGACCCATTGCGTGGGTTGCCGTTGGAACATTAATCATGTTACTTACCTTTGTAGACAACAGTCAGTAAAAGTTCATAATGTAGAATATGGTTTTTCATCAATTATTCATAAATTTTACTGCATTATTGATAAATAATAATTTCTATAATTTGTTTTGTCTGAATATATTTTTATGTTTTAGGGAATAATTATTTCGACAGATATTAACTTGAATCATGTAGCTTTATGTAGTGTTAGTATAAGGTTGTATCATTGAACTTTCTTATTTATTTAATGTTAACAAAATTTTGCTGGGCCAAATATTCATTTAAAATATTAATTTGTCAAAAAGGTGCTAATTAATCACACATATTTTTTTCAGGTGGCAACATATAGCTATTTATATTTCTTGAATCTACTTCTTTTAATGTGGCCGCAATGGTTGTGCTATGATTGGTCTATGGGATGTGTACCACTCATTAAAAGTATTCAGGACTATAGATTATTATATGTGCTTTTCATGTATGGATTTGGACTTTTGTTCATAGCTTGTATCTTTATTGCCAACAAGAATAAAGCTACAAAAAGGTAATTTAAGATTTAAATACTAATACACCCATTTCTCACCCTGTTAACTCTTCCTAACTTCTCAATCTTCACTGTTTACTGTATCTTTATGCAAAAATAAATATACAGTGCAATCTTAATATAACAGCCCTCAATATAGTGATTACCTCGATATAACAGTTTTTTGAGATTTCATACAAAATATAAATATGGAAATAGAAAGTATTATTTACATCCATTAAATGAATATAAATAACTCATAGCTCTACATAACAAATCAATCAGTTCTATACATAACTGATACATTTTTTTTACCTTGTTATAACGAATTGTAGACAAATGTAAAGTGTAACCTATGTATAATGAACCGCAATATTTTAATATATTCAAAGTCCCTTGAGTTTTTGACATTGATGTTGCTCTGTATATGTATTTCTTGCCTTTGATTGCAGAAGAGCAGTTGAAGGCCTTTTTCCTATAAGTTCACATATTGCAAGCGATACACACAGAAATTTTGCTGTGTGACAATAAAAAGGCCCTGATAAAAAGTTTTGTATATGTTTCAAGTTCAACTCTTGGCATTGTCTGTGCGCACCCCTTTGAGCATTGCTATTGCGAATGTGTTTTTAAATACAAATTTAAAAAGAAATTGTAACACAAGTCAATAAAAGGGTGTTTTATGACATCAATTTATAACTGTAAAGTTATTTTCAGGGTGCTACTAATAGCAACTTCATTGATAATAGTACCATTCTTGCCAGCAAGTAACATATTCTATCCAGTTGGATTTGTGATTGCGGAGCGAATAATGTACATCTCCTCAGCTGGATATTGCTTGATCCTCTGCATATGCTTGAACAA
>DWPV01004517.1:0-13522 GCA_018251915.1 Urbanus proteus proteus
AAAGTTTTTTCTTAAAATCGCTTCAAAGTCAGTGATAACATTTTCTTTTCAGAGAAAAAAATCAAAGATTTTTTTTTCTCAGAATTATAATGAGTCACGATTACAGTAATTGTGCTTATAAGAAAGGCCTATTAATCAGCTAAATTCAGAAAAAAAATCGTGATCGTAAGTTATATAGTTTAGCAAATTTTTAAAACTTTAGACTAAAATCGGGGTTTTCTAAAAAAATTACAAAATCACAAATAAGTTGAGAACCACTGAAAATCGGCGACCATACATGGGGGTCAGATCGATAGGTATTGAGGTCCTCTACCTCCCGGTCACGGATTATCCTGTGATCGTGTTACACCCTGTATATGCGGCAAATTTAAATTCAAATAATAAACTTCAGCACTATCTGTATGCTATGCGAGAATAGCAAATTCAACACAATTTATCATAGTAGTTTGGCAGATTGATTCAATCATTGTTTACAAAGTCAATTTACAATGATGATGATATGGAGATAGAAGACGACAAGACAGAAGAAGAAACAGATTTGTTTAGATCTTACTCAATCTAAATCTAAAGCAACGTTGCACACCTTCTCGATTTAAATGGGTGGCCGGCGGCCACTAGCTTCTTGCGATAAATTGACGACCCGCGTGGTGGAGTATTTACCATACTGGTCTGACACGCATGGTTCCGAGTTCGATCCCCGGAACTAGACAGATACTTGGGTGATGAACAGGAATCTAACTGTTCTGGGTCTGGGTATAAGTCTTTGTCGTCTTTGTGTTTCCATGGCACCCATGATACAGGAGAAAATCCTAGTGTGACGCTAGGAGCGTAAAAGTCTAAATAATTCCGACTGGCGCAAAAAATCTTCAGAATCGTAATACTTATAGACATAAAAATAAACAACTACTTTTTCCAATTAACAGCATATCTTCATGTTCTGATGTATCACAAAGGAGGCCTTCATAATGATTAACGAGCCAGCACACAATTAGCGAGCTAATTAAATTCCTGCAACGATTGGAAGACGATCGACACAAGGTCGGAAGATAAGGACCACTTTCCTTGCATCTCGTTATTCATTTTAATAACTGTCATAAGTAGGTACCTACAGTATTGGTATACAAGTTGTCCTTGTGCATGATATATTATTGTTTATGCTTGAGCCCTAGAAATTGTATATTGATTATTTTATTATTGGTTACTATATTTCTTTATATGATCGAAGTAGTTAGCAAACGAGCATGCAATCCACCTGGTGGTAAATGGCCACTGCCGCCCATGGACATCTGTTATCAACCCCAGATGAATTCGAGGAGGACTTGCGTCTCCCTTGCCACACCCTTCAGACCAGAACATAGCAGTGCTTAACACTGCTGTTATAAGACAGAAATACATGTAGAAGTGGTAGTGGTGCCACAACTACGTAGAGTTCTACACAAGTACAAAACTCAGAGTATCCTATCAAAATTAATATTTTACGTATTTGCCTAACCGGGAACTGAACCCGTATCTTCCGGAAAATCCGGTCAAAACGTAATACTGTCACTACGTTTATAAACTGAAATTATGTCGAAATCGGTTCACAGTTATATGTACGATGCTTTTAATTTAAACAAGCAAACATCGTTATAACAATTTCATATTAAAAGCGATTTAATTACAATATTTTTCCATCGCGATCGTTACGAGGTCAGAGATAAAGCCACTTTCATTTCACTGCAATACAATGTTAAGTTCTGATTGCTTGTCATTGTCATAAGGACATGGAGATATAGATCGCATTGTTATATTAAATTCTGTTCTGTTAGGGGGTTTTCACACGAGCGACTGATCGGCGACAATCGAGCGCGATTGACGGCGACTGACGTCCACTATTTTCGCCTGTCGCCACTACCGATCACAAACAACGATCGTTGACGACAAGGACAGACGACTGTCGTCAGCGATTGTCGCCGATGGTTAGTCGCCGCCCATGTATTATTAGGTATATTGTCTTACTGCCGCTCGTGTTTAAAACGCTTGTTTAATTTTATTGATTTTATCTCACACTGAAGTGTACTCGTACAATGTAAGTGTACAATTCTTGGGAATTGATTAGGAAAAAAATTTAAAAAAAGTTGTAGAAAATCCCAGTAATCCCAGTTTTATTAGTAACGTTTTTTACACTCATCAGGGTGCCATAGCCAAGTATAATTATGGACGCGCACAAAAAAGAATTAACGACCCGCCTAGTGAAGCGGTTACCATATCAGTCTGACACGGAATGGATTCCGAGTTCGATTCCCGGCCAGATATCTGAATGGTGAATCTAGATTTCTGTCCTAGGTCTGGGTATTTGTGTATGCCTTTGTGTGACCATGATACCCACGACATAGGAGAAAATCCAACTGTTAGCTATGACTAGGTATAGAAAGCGTAAGACATAATATACAAACACCTAGCCACAGATCCGAAAACCAATTAGTCTGGTCCGGAACGAACCCGGAACACAATGCGCGACCGGTATGGAGACCGCTCGCACGCAGGTTCGAATATCGCTACAAGATTGTATGAATACTGATATTATCTGACATTAACAAGTGACAATTATTAATCTTTGTGTCGGACAGAGCAGGTCGTAATTATAGTTGGGGCAGTTAAGACAATGTAGTCTTGTTATAAAAAACCTTTATGGGAAACGTTTCATTCTCTTTGTCTCGTAGATTACACTATCTGAAATTATTTGCCATTAATTTCTATAAGATTTTGAAAAAAATAGGTATAAAGCAAGCTTTGGCTGTCACTATAATTTCAAAAAAAAAAGTTAGGTACTTAGCATAATTATAATAAAATCCGTTATTTAAACACAGAAATTAACTAATCTAACCTAACCTTATCTAACTTTGAAAATCTAAAATCATAATCATTCCTAAATTAAGGAACAAAAGTCAATACAAACATTAGCTACATTTCCAATCCTTGTCAAAAAGTCACATCATTCTTCGAATTTGCTGGTTTCGACAAGTTCGTCTCCATTCAAACATCGGTGGAAATTGTTTTCTTTCTCACTGAAAATCTGTTCGCTCGAACTTCAAAGCGGCGAAAATGTCGAATTCCCGCGAAAATAGGCCGTGTCAAGTTAGAGTTAAGAGTCCCGATGCCCCGAGCGCTATTATGTAACCAAAGCCTGCCGACTGCATAGGGTTGGCGAATTAGAAACTGGTTTAGTTGCTAACCCTATCGACATATTTAATTTTAGCTGAAACCCGCGGTTTCACCCGCGTTTAAAAAGTTAAAAAGAATACATATATTTGAACATTAATGTCATCCCGCTGTCCCGCGACGGCGTGCGCATGCGCGTGGAGCGCGCGCTACTAGATTTTTCAAAAATTAAAGTAGCCTATGTTATGCCTTAGACCTTCAGCTATCATCTAGTGAAAGTCCCGTCAAAATCCGTCCAGCCGTTTAGAAGATTAGCTCAGCCAAACAGACAGACAGACAAAAATTTTTTTCATTGCATTTTTGTTATAGGTATCGTGTATACTTTTATATGCATTGAGTAAAAAATATATATTTTGAAATCACAAACAGACACTTCAATTTTATTATATATTATATTATATTTTAGATAAGGTTTAAGGAGTATCCTAAAGAGAGAATACTTTATTTGTTTTATATTAGGTTAGGTAAATTTTCCTGAGATTTATTGCCTAAACTTTAATGCTTAGCAGTGTCGACTTAAAAAAATCTTAACCTTTAGAATAATTAAAGAAAAGCTTGTAAAATATAGTTCATATCGTTTGTTTCAACTATTTTGTACCTACGAAAAAAAATTGTCAACAATATATTGAAATCATGGCATACGAACTAAATATACCCTTTTTAATAGTTTAAGAAACGTAAATTGATGCAATGCAATTAAAAAAAAAGGTAAGTGTTTACTTCTCTTAATTAAGTTCTACCCGAGTGTATTACCAAGTGTATTTGTTATGTAGGAATTTAATCACTTCTCCTTACGAGAATGCATGCTTTGTCATATGTGTTGGAATTTAATATCGGCACTATCAATATTTTCTGATAATACAAATTGCTAAATCATTCGTAATAATAGTAATCGTAAACAAACTAAATACTTAATACATTACGTATCAATACAATTAATCTAATCAATAGCGTAACAAAAGCAGTAGCTATTTTTCCGAAAAATATTACGATTTAATAGGAAAAACGATAGCTGATAAATCTAAGAGAGTTTATAACACGTTACGTATGTTCGCACAAATGTTCACACGTCATACGATGAAATTAAAATTTGATTAATACATATAAAATTTATAATTAGAAACTGGAGCAACCCTAAATCAAGGAGTGAATGAAAGCGCTACGAAATACCCTCGTCATCTGAATGAGTGCTGTGCGTATGTGTGCGTGTGACCAGGACTTACGACTAACGCGTGATTATTCACGACTCCTGTGACGTTTGGTGCACTCGTTTTAATAGCTTCAAACCTCGCTCTAATACCCTAATCTGGCGTTAGCAGTTCTGTTTACTGTTTTAAAATAAAGTGCATTATGCTTCCTGCTACCTAATTAAATTAAGGCGGATTATTGGCATCAATAAAGCCTACTAACATACTACGTGGGCAACGGCGATTTCATAGATTCTTACGTTTATTTGAAGAGATTGGTACTAAACAGAACAATAATTAGGAGTAAAACAAAATGCTGGTTCCACTAAACAGTCTTGAATACCACCACTTCCTCTCTTCCCCTGCATGTCGTAAGAGGTGACTGAGGAACAAAATCTAGTAGATGGGCAGCAGTGTCTTCCTGTGTACCAGCACCACCCACTGCAGTCGTCGCATCTCGGACTCTCTCCTCTCCACATCTTGTCAATACTCTCGTCATCTGAATGAGTGCTGTGCGTATATGTGCGTGTGGCCGGGGCCTATGACTAACGCGTGATTATTCACGGATCCCACTGTTATGACGTTTGGTGCACTCGTTTTAATAGCTTCAAACCTCGCTCTAATACCCTAATTTGATTTTCGCAGTAATAGCTTCCACTTCGTTGAAAGTATTCAGTTCGTGATTTGGTATCTTTGTTAAATTAAAAGGATATCATTTACAAATCCGATTATAGACTGATAAAGATTTATTATAGACTGATTGATTATATTTACTCATAGATGCAATTTCTACCATGTGCTTTGTGGTTGTAATATCTTCTCGTAGACGTCATAACAGGTAACTAACAGACAAAATCGAGGAGATGGGTAACAGCGTCTTCCTGTGTACCACTCATTGCGGTCACCAACTAAACACGGTGACTATTGGCAAGAACCCTCGCTAGGAGAGACCTACATCCCTATCCCTACTAATATTATAAATGCGAAAGTAACTCTGTCTGTCTGTCTGTCTGTCTGTGACGCTTTCACGCCTAAACCAGTGAACCGTATTTGATGAAATTTGGTACAGAGATGGAATAGACCCTGAGAAACAACATAGGCTACTTTTTATTGCAAAAAAATAGGGGAGAATGGGTATAAAGAGGGGAGGGGAGGGGAAATTCGTCATTATTAAAGCTGTAACAGTGAAACTTTGTATTTAGACACTTTATATTTAGATACTAGAGGGGTGGGGGTTGGGGGGGGAGCGACCCCTCCCCCCACATACTTTTTTCTTCATGCTCCACGTCGTGGCTGTTTCGTGTATTGAAACAGCTTTCACGAACTTTGTTAAAAATTATATATCGTCGCGGTGGAGCGGGATGACGTTTATGCTTAAACATGTATTCTTTTTTTACTTTTTTAACGCGGGTAAAACCGCGGGGATCAGCTAGTATATGTATATAAATGACCCATATCGTCACCTACAAAAGAATTCTGAGGTGCCCTACTTAAAAAGTGAGTTCTAATTTATTATTCATTTTATAATTATTCAAGGAAGATCCCGGGGACACGGTACAATCAAAACCCCGACCCTTGTCATCTAAATGCCTAACATTTGTGCGGGTGACCGAGACTCTTCATAGCTGAACAAACGCCGTATTTTATGATGGACGTCAGCTGACAGGGAGATAGTTCATCTCTGTCACAGAAGCGGTTAGCATTTTTCAGATATAATATCATTTTTTGCGTGTTTTGTTATTGCTAGTTATTTGGCGTAATCGTTCATCAGTTACCCTTTGGTTTTGATTTGTAACATGTAGTATTAAAATAACACATATATTTGTAACTTATAACTTTAGTAGGTACCTACATATATAGGTACCTCAGTACTGTTATGTCATAGTAGGGTATTGTTCAATAATATGGATGTAGCATGCAGTCCACCTGACAATTAATGGCCACTGCCGTAACCAACCACTCATAAGATCAAGAGGTTGGCCTCAGATGCGTTGCTACTCCTGAAGATTAAGATGGAACGCCTCGGATAAGCAGGTCTCCCCTTCCGCACCTTTCAAACCGAAACATAGAAGCGCTTAACAGTACTCTTATTAGAGCAAAATAGGTTTGAAGGTGGTGCCGCCGGACCACCATCACACTTACCACTATCATTAACCTACTATTAATTTTTTTTTAATTAAATAGAAGCTTTTAGAATGCAAATAATTTTGCTACCAACATATTATATTTTCAAACCGAATTACATTCATTGAATCGAATGCAGATAAAACATATGTTCGACCACAGACAATGTGCTAAAATACTTGACATTTAATTAACTCACAAAGCCTTTGTAACTATACGTGGCATCCAATATTAATTGAACTTCAATTAGAATTCGTAAAATCATTCGATTATGCACGCTAAATTCACCTCGCATTATGTACGAGTGGGTAATAATTATATTGAAATTATTTAAATTAAGTACAATTATAATTTTATTATAATATTCACAAAATTAATTTAAACCTTGTCTAACGTCGACAAAAACTACGTTTAACCACTCTGAGATATTTTTAATTTTAAGCGAAAAGTGAACTTTTAGAATTCCATTAACTTTATTAACACTTACACGTAAATCAAGTACCTATTTTTGTACTTTGTGTAAGGTACATAATTTTGTATAGATAACCAAACGAGTCTCCTAAAACATATTTTGCAAAATACTGCTTCATAAAATTTTCGTCGTATGGTGTAATGGTGTTTCGAAAATAAGTGCGCATTCTATATATAAAACAAATATCTTGAGAACTTATGTTTACTAATAACCATATACAAATTATTCCTTTAGTCTTTTCACTTCGTTTAGACTGCAGACTACAATGACATAGTAGTATTTTACAATAAATTGATAAATGTACATAATTTTTATCTTTCATTCTCAATCAGTTTTACAAACTACAGATCTGTTTTATTGAACTTAAAATTATTACTATTTTACTAGATTAATTTTTGCATCAAAATTTCATCTAATAGGAACGTCTTAAAGTTTGTACGAACGTTTTTAATTGTGGCATTGGGAATTAATCTTAAGTGAAATAAAATGGTATGTATCATACGAACAACCGATAACAAATGACTACAAATACTATACAAAACAAAATGGTAAACAAAAGCTCACAAAAACGGACACCCAAACAATACCAATAAACTTAACTATCTAACTACGCACACGACGACTCGAAAACATTACGCCGTTCATATAAAAGCGGTAGTCAACTGTTTAATAGTTATCACAGTTACTTATGAAACGACACCAACTATAACCGTGTAATCTGACTTCCCTTATATTATTTTCCATATAAATCGATGACATTACAAACTGGCGGATAGCATAGTCCGAAGCTGTCCGTAATTTATCACTTTCCATTTGCATACGTAATAAGTGTCACAGAGATTATCCTACAAGTATTATTTATAGTGTTTATATAAATTACGAAACCCTTGTTAGAAATACAATATTATATTATAATTTATCGGTCATAATATGCTTACACCTCATTATTCGGTTATGCGTGTTGGGTAAGATTAGACGTGGGTTAATTAGAGATGTTTAAGAATTATGGTACTGATATAGGAGGCTTAGAGCTAATTGGGTAATGTCAGGATTACCGTGCGTATATACCGCTTATAATCCGAGTAGATACTATTGGTAAATAGATTATAAGCGTTTATTATATAGCTTATTACGTAATCCGCTGTCACGTTATAATGATTATTGTGCTCTTTATTATCTTGATGGATAGAAAAACCCACTTACGAAATAGATTGAATAATGCTATTCAAGGGAATAATACCATGTATAATTTACTTAAATAAAAAAGAATTTATAATACGGAGCATATCTTAGTCTGGAGCAATATACGTATTCCTGTCAATCATGTGATCGACCTGGCAATTTTTAATATTCTTTTATGTCGATTAAAGAAGTTAGCGATGATGAGGTGTATACCACATCCAATATGGATGAAGTATTTTAATGCAACAGATAGATTTGCACTTAAGGAGTTTATTGTATCGGTGTATTAATTCTCACGATTAACAACACATCTGTGAAAGACAGGTAGAACCCCTGTTCTATATAGAGTTAGTTACAGATGTCTATAGGAGGCAGTGACCAGTAACTATCAGGAACACTGCATGACAAGGTGCAAAAAGACCTCTCTTACAGAGCCGGCGAAATATTTGCGACTCCTCGATTGCAAATGTCCATAGGCGACGTGTCCATAGTCTTTATATTATAAAAATATCTGAACCATCTACAATACCCACATAAAAAGGCACATACCCACATAAAAGGTATGTCGTGGCTACAAAGTATGATAAATTTGCGTAATAAAATACAAAAAATAAAGTATTCTTTATACATTTCAAATTAAACTACGTCATGATCCTTTTCTTTTTGAAAAAAAAATCCTTTATATAAACACCGCTATAAATATTCAGCGAAGTTGAGTCAAGTCGAAGTAAAGATTTCAGAGGTGGGAGTTTATTAATATTTATAAATTCGTAAGGAGTAAGAACCTACTAATAAATAATTCCTTTTACTTCTTGCTTCTACAGTGATATACTGAAGGTTAATATTCCAGTGATGCTATCAATTTTGTGGCATCGTGTCTTTAAATAAAATATGCCCATCGTGGTACGTGTATTTAAATGAAATATCTGTACAAATAAAATTAAAGTGTCTGTTTGTGATTTCAAAATAACAAAATTATACTCAATGCATATGAAAGTATACACGTCACCTATAACAAAATGCAGTTAATTATTTTTTTTGATCTGTCTGTCTGTCTATTTGCTGAGGTAAACTTCTTAACTGTTGGACCGATTTTCACGGGACTTTAACTGGAAAATAGCTGAAGTTCTAAGGCGTAATATAGGCTACATTAATTTTCGAAAAGTCCAATAGCGCGCGCTCAACACGCACGCGCGCGCTGTCACGGAAGCGCTGGGTATCACTTATGTTTAAATATTTTACTTCTTTAACACGGACGAAACCGCGGGGATCAGCTAAGCTAGAAATATAACAGTATACAGGAGGCACTTCGTGATCACTCTTAATATTATCTACTTATTACATATCTTTTGCATTATCACTCTTAATATTGTAACCTTATAAAATTACTTTTATCTTACTTTTATACCTTATTACTTACTAAATCTTCGATAACCGTAGTTACATATTACTTGAAGTAAACCCATTACCTGTAAAAAATAAAAACAATTTAAAATAAAATGTTTTAAACATACGTACCTAAAAGTTTATGATAACGATTTCGTATGACACATGAATTATAGGTCGTTTATTAATAGTAACTATAATGTTTTGGTTTCCTGTGAAAATAAGTAAATAGTCTCAGAAACTACTATAGAATGTCGAGAAATTTCCAAACGTTCGTAATTATTGGTAATACCTCCTTAATTTGGGTCGCGTTCGCCTCGTTTAATACTGGAGAGGTGTACAATGTAATCAAAATTTACAATTAGGAATAAGAGGTCTACAACATTTATCTATCTATACAAATAAATTAAATTGAAGTGTCTGTTTGTAATTTCAAAATAACATTTTTTTACTCAATGCACATCAAAGTCTATACGATACCTATAACGACAATGTATTTTTTTGTCTGTCTTTCTGTCTGTCTCTCTGCTTGGCTTAGGTAATCTTCTAAATACCTGGACCGATTTGATGGGACTTTTACTGGAGATATATAAAATATACGTAAAATAGGCTACTTGAATTTTGGAAAAAGTGTTATCGCGTGCATACGGCCGCCGTTACCCTAGTTTAGATATGTAATCTTTTTTACTTTTTTTAACAAGGGTGAAACCGCGGGGATCAGCTATTATATAAATAAAATTACAATTACCGTCACAGATTTCAAAATTATTAATCACACCTTCTCATGATTTTAAATAGCATGATCGCCACTGTCGCCTAATTATTGTTGTATTACATTTAAGGTAATGTAGATAGTTATTTTTCACATATCAATCTAGATAGATAATCTATCCATAAAAAGGTTATCTTGGAAACTAATTTTTTTTATCAAAACTCTTTTTTCTCAAAATAATATGTATATTATAATATGTATATATTTTGTTATACAAAATAAAAAATATCTAATAAAGATACACACAGACCGACGCTCATTTAACATGGATGAAGAATCCGGTAGTTTAATATCCCACAGTTAATTTGTTCATACCACGTTCCGGTTCTTAGCGTAGGCGGTAGTAGCTACTTTACATAAGACAAGCATTTTATGTATTCAATAAACTATGATATTTATTAAGCATCGGTTTAAAGAAAGTACACGTATTAAGCATTAGGCATACACGAAATGGTAATGGACATCAATAACACCTAAATATCTATTTGCAGATACTTACAGTAGGTATATAGCCCTAAAAGGCAACTAACTACCCGACTGCGACAGGAGGGTTATTTGTTTTTCGTGTCTATGTATGTATCTACATTTATATATTATGTAACCCATAACATCTATAAAGATAAAAAGTCTCAAAAATCTAAATGTCATCTTTTTAAAAAGATTTCTACACTCATAGCCCCACAGAAGGATTTTGAGTGGGTGCTATGGACACACATATACACGCGTACACAAACATCCAAACCCAGAACAGAAATCTAAATTCATCATTCAGATTTGTTATCTGTCTGGCCGGGAATCGAACCCCGGAGTCACTGCGCGTAAAACCGATACGTTACCCGCTCCACCACAAGGGTCGTTAGAGTCTTTGACTGGTTTTTCCGATGCGACATCCATTTCCAAAAAAATTACACAAAATTCTTAATCAATTGTAAGGAAATTGTCAATCATATAAGCCAAATTACAACTTAATAAAACATTAAAGTTTACACTTGGCTTATACGATTGACGATTATTTCATACAATTGATTAAGAATTTAATTTACAATACTTCATTCAACGCTAGCCAACATACCCCACGAGGCATGTCTAAATGCCTTTATTCGAATATTCCAGTCTGAATTTCGAGTCCATAATTTATGAGGCGAGGAGCTTAGCGACCCTGTTTATAGCCACAATTGTTTCATTTCACAAACGCGTTATAGGATTAATAAGCAAAGGACTTAAGGGTTAAAATCGGATAAATCATAGGTCTTTGATACGCAATCGATACGTAAATTATTTAGGTACTGAAAATACTCTTTATAAGAAACGCGTCTCTCAGATATAACAATCACATGTACTATATATGTACATATATTGTACGTCACAAATAATATTATTTAATTAATAGAATTCAAGTGCTTCAGAAGTTTAGAGTTCTTGAGCTATAAATAAGTCAGCAATTTTACTACAAAACGATTTAGTTGTATTTGAAATAACTTATTAGTGATTGTCTTCCACTTAACTTACCTTACTCACACATTTATGGGCATCTTAAAACGTTGGGTCTAAAAATATAGGTCATTCTTAGGTATATAGTTGAGCACTATGAATGGATTTTTCAAAATTCGTTCCCTAAGGCAGCTAAATACGCAGTGGAACCTTGTAGACTTTATTATACATGGGTGATTGACTCTTTACTTTCTTTCACAAGAATTTCGCAGAAATCTAAAATGTCGCTCGTGGGAGTGATAAAATCGTGTAACTTCTGAGATCTCAGGGATAATGATGACTATCTAGTACAAACATTTCTAATTTTATATTCCTTTCGACAAGATTTAATTATTTACATCGGAAATAAGTTTTTTCCTGCTAATACTCAATTTCGCTGTAAATCAAAAAGCAACTTGATTTAATTTTACGTACCGTATTTCTTGATAATTTTGCTCGTCCCTGTTTTTATTATCACATTTGTTATTTTTCTTATATAGGCGAGAAAAGAAAATATGTTTAAACAGAGACCCTTTATTGATTTTTTTATACATTTTCGGAATATACTTTCCCTCTAGCATAGTTTAACAAAGCTATACAAATAAGCATGAATACACTTATTAGTTTTGATAATGTCCTTAAAGCATTTTAGAACCTAGCATGAGCTGACTGTTCTAAACAATGAAAAATTAAATACTTCACAAATGTTGAGGATTAATTTTAACAAACGTCAATTTAGGGGCAACCTACTTTACGAGTTTAGAAGTAAGTTTAATTAATGTTTTGTAAATGATTGATTGGTATTGCCAAGTACAATCTTTTAAAACATTCAGATATTTGTGTTACATTTAAATATTAAATACATTTATTAATTTTAAAATAGTTCTCCTTTAAAAATGTACCTACTTATTTTTACACCTCATTTCACGTCATATTAAATTAAGGCAATTTACTACAAAAACTATATTAATAAAATATATTAATAATCCAGACGTTAATGTTATACCTATGTAGTTATCTTCGCCCACATCAGTACTAATAAGAGTCTATGAATGTCGAAATACTGTTATTCATGAAAAGATATAAAAAGACGAAATAACATTAGGACAGTAAGTAATATAAATCAGAAATTTACAATTACAATGTACTTTACGTTACAGTTCGAAAAGAGCTGTTTAACTTACAGATCATCATAGAGCTCAATTACCATTCCGTAATATGAATTTATTATGAGTGCCCGGAGGTCAAAAGGAACTAGACGGCCACCCATGAAACAACGTGGTGGGTTCTTTTGATTAGAACCTTTAACATTTGATTGGAATAACGTTTAGTGACTATGATTTTGAACTGAATGGCTTCATTTGTTGATTTGATTTTTAGGTTCATTTATTGTAGAAGAAAAAGTTACGTATAGGTACAGATAAACAGACAGACAGATATTTCCAAAATTGTAGATTTATTATCATTAGGTACTTATTCTCGGTCTTCAAATGGAACTTTATATAAATGAGAGCAAGTGCGATACTAACTTGTGTACTAAATAACATTTAACAATAGAACTTCCGTATGAGAATTCATAGCAATTCGAGGTCAAGAATCTAATAAAATTGTCGCGTCAATTCCATATGCCGTTTCACTAGTTTCAATGGACACATCTATACAAATAAATAAAATTGAAGTGTCTGTTTGTGATTTCAAAATAACAATTTTTTACTCAATGTATATGAA
>DWPV01004518.1:0-13522 GCA_018251915.1 Urbanus proteus proteus
AATTATTTCCGTTATTTGTACCAAAATATCGATTGACCTAAGAATGGAGTACCTATCTAACTAAGTAGCAACATTGATAACCTACTTGTACCTATGCCTCACGACAGGGGTCCGGCTTGCCAATTTCAGGCACCTGTGATTTTTGGTCTATGAGGCAACTACCTATGTTAGTTCTCAAAGGTAACAACACAAGTGATCGGCTTCAGGTAAAGCCTACGCTCTATATGAAGTCGTCGATGTCCAAGGGATCAGGAGGGAATCTGTCGAATGTCAATCGTCTATTGTAGTTGGGTAAAATTCGCTGACAAATTAAAACATCTCACCAATTACATGTTAATTAAAATAGATATTAGCGCCTTTCGAAGTTCTCGTTGTGTTTTGAGGCTACGGTACACAGGCAGCGTGTAGAGAAAGCAGAGGCGCTTTCCCCGACGGCCGCGCCCCGCGACCACGCCGGCTACCTGTGTAATGACGATGGCTGCCGAAGCGTATATTTAAACATTATTCATTAAACTGATAATTCGCATAAAACAATTTTATGCGAATTGTCTGATGGTCCTTAATTATTTTTTATAATAAAGTGTGATAAAGTTAACCAATTTTTACCCGAGGCTTTCGATCGTAGTCCTAACTGTTAGCAATGTATTTGTGGCTAACTTCACATTAGGCTCTTTATCTTATTTCACATGGTTCACAGAGGTCCATGAGTAGCAGTGCCCACTATCAGTTGGACTGAATGCGAAGTTTGCTACTTCATTACTTTCTTATTATAAATTAGTTTGCCTGTACGTGACAAGGTGTTAACATGTTTAGATCAGTAGCAGATAAAAAATAAATATATTTGTCGCTCCTTCCTTGTTTATGACGACCAATTAAAACAATCACACCACATCACAAGGAAATATAAAAGCCTAGTTACCGTCATCGATTCACGGTAATACCGGAGGTCATGGCGGCATTCACGATATGAGCTTGTATTTGGGGAAGTTATAAACTTATTAGTACATCAGATGTGCGCGCTGCACTGTCTGCACACGTCCGTCGGCGATGCGTTTGATCCTAGATTGGCAGCATGCTACAATGATTAGCTTATGAAACACTTGCAAGACTTATCGCTCGGCCGGCTTATGTAAGTCAGGGCTAGAATCTAGATAAACCGAACCAGTAATATAAAGTTATTTGCAAGTAATTACTTAACGTTTTATATATATTTTTTACTTACCTACGGACTTACTCAGTGCACATGTACTCGTATATGCGAGGGCATGTATATGTATCATATTCCATATATATTTGTTTTGTGCAGTCAATAGTGGAGTAATGCGCGATGAAAATTCCTTTATCTATGAAGTAGAGAAAGGCGCGAATGCCAGGGCTGCATTCTTCTGCCTGAACGTACTCGTATACCTATAATGTATTTAATTCGCGCCCTGAAAGAGACGGTACCGCAGTTTTTTCGGTTAAACACTCTGTTAATTATGTTTACATTTTATATTATGAAAAAAATGGTCGCCGAAACTACGAGTACTTTGTTGCCGTCCTATAAGCACGCCGAAAATACCCGATAACTTATAAGAAAGGTTATCGAGCCCCGACATGTGTTGCCCAGGGCCGTGCACTGCTGTGGACCCGAAGACGACAATAGAACGAGTACAACCGGAAATAATCTAAAATCCAATCTTGCCCTCATGCCGAGCAAACTATGTCAACTATAAATAAATAATCGAATGCCTCCTATATTCGCCGTTCCTCGTTTGTTTTTGTCCTGTGTCGTGGGTACCATGGACACCCGCAGAAGAATACGTAAACTAGTAGACACAAAATAGAAGTCTAAATTGGTCATTCAGATCTCTTGGTCGAAAGATCGAAACCATCCATGCATTCAAGACAAGTATGACGACCGCTCCGCCACGCGAGTTGAGAGATAACTACGAGTTTTTGCCATATTTCCAAATAAGTATTTCGTATTGTATTGAGTAGAATAAGATTTAAACTTCCATTACGACTACACCAGATGTATTACGTCTCGGCTAAACAAGTTATAACCTTGACTGCGAAGTTTAAATAATCTAATGTATGAATAACCCGGAAAAACAAACCATTATAATCAGTTTTTTGCTGAGAAATACACAAAATATAATGCGTTATGAATCTTATTCATTTGATCATAGTTGTACCTAAGTAGTGGATTTAAAGAAGTAAAAAGTGACTACTTTTACTGACCACCACCTGCCGACAAATGTGAAAGATATGAACAAAATCTTAGCATTCAATTATTCTTAGTGACAAATGACAGCTGGAGATTGGGAACCAGAGAAGTAAATAATATCGAGTGGAAACATCGAAGATGTGCCAGAATCATTCTGGCAGTGCCACTGCTATGTTCTGAGAAAATGTAATGTGCTTGAAGCAACATAGCCAAAATATAGTAGCGATATTATTAAATTTGTCCAAAATTTATAAGGGTGTATATTGAACCACTCGTCGCCAACCCACTACTGGCCATGGGCCTCCTCGCAGCAGGCTTAGGCCGTCGTCCACTTCAGTCGCCAAGTGCGGATTAGTAGAGTCCACACATCTTAGAATCCTTATTTTTTTAAAACCTTATAGGCTGTAGGTTTCCTCAAGTTTTTTCACTGTTATAGCACGTGATCAAATTTATTTCTAATATAAAAACATTGCCATTATTATATCATATGCCATATAAGTGCTATATATATGTCCTGACTATTGCCTCGAGCATATCTACCACTTAGATATCTCCGATTACTCCTGCTTCGCTCAGCTCGGCTCAGGCACCTCCTTTTCCTGCAAACTGTAAACATAATCAATCTACACAAGATTACGTTACGACTTTACTGGAATATAAGGGCCTATAACCACTGTTATCACTGCGATAAACTCACACTCACAGTATTGATAACAGTTGTGATTAATAGAGTCAAACACGAAGTATTTTAGAATATTTACCATCCTTAAGCTCCTTGAGGACACTGTTGGACACAGGCTTCTCTATTGGAGGTATTTGTTAACAGTCACCGTGCCTTGCAAGCGTGCTGGTGACCTCAGCAAGTATTTATGTGTATGTTGCATAGGAATACTACTTGGCTCTATTCAAGACGCCCAGCTTATTAGCCGCCAACTTCGTCTTTACTTCCAAGTGACACTGACGCTGCACGTCTCTAGAATGAACAAGGGATAGCTTCCACGGAGACGATACTTATCCTGCCGTGTAGGAAAGCGAGAATAAGCGCGTCAAGATGGGAGCCAACTCGGGAGCGCACGTCTTCAACACCAGTGCGGAAATTTCTTCTGGCCCATTCGACTTCTTGACGTCAAGGGTAAACAAAACTCGCCTGACGACTTTTTGCGTAAAGCGTATATTAGGCAAAGAACTCTCACACCACGGTAAGCGGTGTGGCACCCCTATCGCCAAGAGCCGAGTTTGCAAAGATTGGGATCTTTGCCTCAAACTCGACTCTTGGCGCAGGGTACCCAGCAGATCGGCTTTCACCTTCGCCGTATGGCCCAGAGTCATCTGGTTTCTGCTGTGGCGGTAGTGAGGAGTGACAGAAATTATCTATTTCTAGGATTTATTACAATAACATTATAAATATACAATTTGTAGAGCATTGCGAAATCAATTACCTGCTTCATATCGATATAGATAACAGTATCATTACTTTAGCTTTGCTTTAAGTGTGAAAGCAGATTAATAAGTCTTAAATCGTACTTTATACATCTCAGAAATACGATTGCTTCGAGTAATTCTAATTACAGACGATAGTAAGCATAAAATATTGATTACGAACTTTCTCTAATTAACCCTTGACACAAAAGGGATATGTTATAAGTTTACTTGTATACGCTTATATTACAATTTCTTTCGATTAATCGGAATAACAATTATGTTTATCAATCTTGAATACCCTACCTTGATTACCTGAATACCTTGAATAAGTACAACAGACATCTCGTGTTTAGTCTCATCAAATTAGTGTCTCTTGGTAATTACTAAACACACATGATAATCTTGACCAAAGCCTCATTGAGAAACGCCTAGCTAACTTACAGCAACCTTTCCAAATATATTTTTGCAAACACTTTGTTGTAACAGTATAATTTTGATCATTGTAATTGGAAACGCAGTACGTCTATAAGTCACATTAAATTAGACAGCTGACCATAAATATAATTTCAGTTAGTAACAACGACCTAGAAGACCTAGGGCACACATGTTAGGTACCTACCTAATACGTATGTATAATTTTTTTAATAATTTAAATATAAATTCGAATTTGCAAGTCATCTCGAACGCATCTCAAGCAAACATTTAACAATGGTCGCTGTCTTCGGATCCAATGAAAAAATGGCATCATTACCGAAAAAAATATTATTAGACTCTGAGGATAAAGTCAAAATATTTAACAGAATCTGCTTCCCGTACAAGTAGGAATACCAACATAGTTTGTAGTAGGATTCTGGCGCCACTAAGCACGTGTTGCATTCATAACAAACAGCGGGAGCGAGCGCGAGCGCCACCGCTTGAACCCGACCTTGACCTCGCGAGCAGCCGCCTCATTGACCGTCCTTGGCAACACGAGCTGATACCCATTTCATTAACACATCACTGTGTTACGCTTTCCTGTTTGTCACATGCTTTAACGGTGAAGAAAGACGTCGTTAAGTGACGCAGGTACCTGCTTAAGCATTCAATATGAAAATCGAAAGTATATGAAGCGTCTGGACAGCGTAGCTTCCCTATGGGTGAATGATGTTCAATTTAAATTTATTTATATGGCTAAACAAACAGATTAAATTTTGACGCTAACACAAACAAGCTGAATAATCCTTAATGCGTCTTGGTCGCACAGACTTATGTATGCGGAAATTATTATTGCATGATATTGTTACAAAACCGACAAGTTACCTGCAATTGTACTAAAAAGACAACATCAGAAGCAATTTAAGAACATAAAATTTGAACAAAAATATGTAATTGATACAATAAGAAGTTAGCTTGCCCCAGAAATTTAACAATAATTATTATTTGCATTAATAATCGATTAATTGCGACGCCAGTTTACGAGTATTTAGTAAGACAGAACTTGCAAAAACAGAAAAGTTATAGAACTTTTTGGGCAACACAATTCATTTGCATATGAAAAGTTTCTGGCATTTTGCAGCTGCATGAGCTAGCAAGTCCTGTACATTATGGTATGTTATGGTGATAGTTCCTTATCTCCTCCGCGCTGTTCCCTGCAGTCGCGACGTGCCTCATAATCTTAAGAGCTTGACCCTTGAAAGATAAATGGAAGCCCGAACTTTACCTCTTATTATGTTTGTATACGCTCCTATTTTGAAACCTAACCGTCTGGACAAAACATCAATTACCGTCTAGTGAAACTTAACAATGTTATTATTTATGTTATTGTAGAATTGATAGAATAATAAGTTTGTCAAAGTGTGTGAGGTATTCTAGACTGCATCTTAGTTGACCTAAACCCTTCTCATTTCGAGGGGATTCGGGCCCTAATTTAATGAATTTTTGAATGCTAAGTCGTGTTACTGGGGAGCCTGGTGTGGTATGTGCGGAGCCGGCAGCTCGAGCGCGGGCGTTGCGCAACGCCATAACATTCAGATGTTGTCGGCGCGAAAGTGAAAGGGCCATGTGTTCGGCGGCGCACTCCGCGGCCCCACGGCGCAGGCGCACTGCTCCGCTCAGCGCACGAGAGCCGAGACGTGAGCTCCACCTCCCCACCTTGGTCTCAGATCACTTGCTATCTCCAAATTCGCCCGGCAGGTTTTCTGCTGAACTAACCAGCCTTTATAGTTAAAAGTTGTAGTAGGTACACAAAACTGTGAAAGTGTTATTGTACAAATCCAGTTTGTATCTAAAAATTTAAAGTGACAAGTGAAAAGTGCGCGCAAATTACAAGAACTTTGCGAAGCGAGTTTAACAATTAAGCTTTGTTAGAGTGTCGGTTGGAACGTTAATTTACTGCATTGGAAATTCAGCACATCTGTGTATGAACCATTTTTATACATCTTCTCTTTGAATAACTTGGAAGGTATACATAAGTGGTTCTTGATTCTATGCAAAGAAACCACCAAAACTCGCGAAGTGAACGTGCGAACCGAACGAAGTGTGGCGGGGAAGCTGGGGATTAAATAAAACTACAAACGTGCATGACTTTTCCAAACCACCAAGAAACAAATAAGAAACATTGCGGAGTAATGTTTTAGTACATGTGCTCGTGGTGTCGAAGTATATTTCGAGCATGAGTGGCGTGGAAGCCTTACAACTCCTACAAGTGTCACTATTCTTGCAAGAAGTGCACCGCAGACTTGTTAGACATCTATAAGTGCATTCGGCTGTGAACAGGTGAAATACTTGCCACCGACGTCAGTCCACTCATTTGACTACTATGGCAACAGTCACCGGCGTGGTATGTATTTTGACGTTTCGATCATTATAATATGCGTGTAATTAATGTTTAGATAACAAACCGTGACCTACGAACCGAAGTTCTAAGGATTTTTTCCATTTAACTCCTTTACATTAAGAACTTTGGAAACTTTTTATCTACCTACTTTGAAATATTTTTTATGTTCGTAAGTTAAGTCATCGTCACTGATAGGTCTCGCGAAGGCTTTCATTAGTGCCGGCGCGCGACGTGCGTGTATCCGCGCGCGGCCCGCCGCGCGCCGCTTCGCCCGTTGGAAAGTGGCTCTGCAAAAGTAGGAAAAGCGAACGCTTATTAAAATTGATACACACGTCGCAGGCCTTCAAATCGAACTATGGCCCTTAGAACGAGCTGTTTTGTCGATGGCTGGCTTATGATAACATGGATGAGATTTATAATCAGTGTTGTATGATGTTTGTAATTGATTTTGGTTTCAAATGTGTTTGAGCTAGTTCTGAACCAGTCCCCCATTTTGTCATAAGCTCATGTTACTTTTTTTTAAGAAAAATGCACAACAGATCTTTAATGCATTGCAGCAACAGCAATAAATAACACAAAATCGGGTTAACCTATATAATGTTTTAAACTTTTTTCTTCTGCAACGTATCTAGCATTACCGATGTAAATATGACTTGTAACATAAAATTTTTGCACAATCCTTTCCGATGATATTTTTGCATCAAATATTTCCGACTGTCAAGTGTATTTTGAATTGTATCGAACGTCGTAATCATTATGTATTGTCCTTTGCCAACGACGGAGTTGGACGCATTAAATTGAAAAGAGCCGTTTCCAAATTGCTATTTTTGCCAAAACTTTATTCAGTGAGCTTAAACTTTGTCACATTTTTAAAGCAATTCTTTCGTTATCAAAAAATCAAAATCAAAATTTGTAAAATCAACTATTGATCGGTAATTTGCTGTGGTAGAATCCTTATTATTTGCCGTTTGTCACGCCACGCCGTTTCGTATCACGTCAACATTATTCACGCTACTCTGACAGATTATATAAGGTTACCAGACAGAATCTAAACTCTGAACACTAGTGTTAGTTAACAGACTAAAACATGCATTTTCTGGTTTTAATAGTGTGTCATTACAGAGATATTAGTATGAAGCCTTCAGCTGTATCGCCAAGACAGCATCTAGGGTTCAACTCAGATAAATGAAGAGAAATCACATTTTTGCACGGTTACTCTCGGTTACTAATGTTTTTGTTTCTTTTGTATCCATAGTATTTACTCGTACTTAGATGTTATAGTTACAATAAAAAATCGAAATATTTTTTTTTATTTACAAATAAATAGGTAGCTCCAGCTCGATCTATTCTTCTTTAGGTACAAAAAATTGCGTCACGTCAGACTTCGTACTGAAATAGCTAAGTTGGTTAGACGGAACATTAAGAGGCTTTTTTTCTGTCACGGGAACACGCCCGTATGTAAATGAATCAGGCATATGAGTAAACAGAAAACTATCCATGCAATGGACGACATCCGCACACGGATGCAAATCCGCGTAATATGAAAAAGGGCCTATTAGCAACTTTATCGGGTGCTGAGGAACGTTCCATGTTAACGATACAATTTAGTAGCTTTAAGGTTGTTTCTAAGTACCGGATGTAGACATTTACCGCTATTAGGCTATTAAAATTTATGCGCTCCTGCCGACCTGTGCAGGTCAATACTTTAGTATCGGGCCGTACAGATGACCGCGGAATCATAAAATAACAATTAGCTGCCGACCCTAGAAGTTAGTGAAAATAGGTCGTCACAATAAAAGTTGTACCGAAAGTTCGCAAAAAAGGTCGTCCAAGATATTTTGCCACCCCCTTGAATCTGCCGCCCTAAGCTCCACCCTACTCAGACCTTTGGTAAATCTGCTACTGTTTATTAGAAGCTGAAGCAACGTCATTTTATTGTGGTCAAAGTTAAGACTGCGTTAACTGTAATGCTTCCAGTTTTACAAACAGTTTGTTTGTCAAACATTTATCAGACGATTTAATGACTCTACAGCTTATATCTGCGATGTTAGATAAATACTAATGAAATATCTGTTGCATCCAACAATGTACGAAGCATATCCAGAAAGTAAGTGTACTGATTTTTTGTAGGACACATTTTTATTTTACCAAAATAATAGTAGGTTACATTACTACATATGTAATTTATTTTTCGACATAGTCCCTCTCATTCCTCTCAATGAAGGTGGTGAACCGGGTCATTCGTTTTAGATGTCTTCCAAAAAGTAGTTTCCCGACAACTCCTTCGTCCACCTCTGCCTTCACATCCTCGACGGATTCGTCAGATTTATTATCCATGTATGCCTTTAGGGAGTTAAGGAGATTGTAATCTATAGGTGCCAAATCAGGGGAATATGCGGGATGGTTCAGGAGGTCACATTAAACGAGGCGAGCGTTCCTGATGTTCGCCGTGTGTGGTTTGGCATTTTCGAGCAGCAGACAAATGCTCTTTGCCAGTATGGCACACCTTTATCGTATATATAGATTTGTTTACATCGTTTGTTGATGTCGTTTATATGGATTTTGTAGTGTGTAAAAACTCCCGGATGATGCCGCATATTTCGTACTTGGCGGAAGATTGTAATGACATTTTTCACAGAACATGTTATCACATAGTAGAGAGTAGTGGTGTCATAGTAGAGAGGAGAAGGCAGGCTACAAAGCAGTTTAGCCAATATGTTGAAAAAATACCTGAAAGCCTCAGTACACTTACTTTCTGGATATGCCTAACATAATTGCGACGGTTCTTATTAGACGGCTGCTTCCTTACACTTATAATAACACCAATAACAGTGAACCTTGAATTTAATCGTTTAAGAACATGTCACAATATTGTCGTACCCAAAAATTGTTATTTTCGACCGAAATAAAACAAACCTTTCACTAAAATAAAAATTGAGGGATTGTTGATGACCATGGACCATTGATCACATTATATTTTTCGGAATATTATCCGATGGAAAACCACTTAGCACCCGATCTCCCTGACTATAAACTGTTCTTGTCAATGTTTTATATTTAACTATATAAAAAGTTTTGAAGTACCTAAATATAACTAGATTTTATATATTTGCTGTAGAATATGTCTCAAAAGTACCACGACATACTTGGGGAGAGAAAAGATCAGGAGCTGACCTCTCAGACAAAAAAGTCACCTTTGTGAAAGTGTCACCGTTTTTGAAATATTAAGTGTCTTTTATTTTTTTTTAATTCAGCCCTTTTCATCATTTTTAGTTAGCTGCATGTACAAATAAGGTGATAAATTTTTTTCTCTAATATTCCTTATATTACCCTATACTAGTTTTTACACTTGGCTCCGCTTGCGTTAATGTATACATTTACTCCCATTCGCACTTATAATAGTTATGATAGGATTGTAAGCTTCAGATATAATGCAAATGCTATTCATTAATATCAAGAGGCCGTCAACGTAAGTAGGCTGTAGGTATGGCCATTCGCGTTTATAATAAATAATTAGTATAAGATTTTAAGAACTTAAGTATGGCGATAAATCATAATAGCATTTAAGATTTATCGCCATACTTAAGTTAAATCTATGTTCTGTACTCCTTGTTTAAATCGTATCCCCCGTCTTAGGTACATACGAGTGGTATTCTGCACGTGAATTTCCTCTCGTAAATAATGCTTTGCATTACAATTTACAATAGAAATAATTGTCGTCTAGCGTTATACGATATACGAAGTCATATACTATTATGAGTACAAATCTGAAAAGTGAGAACCGTAGGCTCAGTATAATATACAAGGTGTAAGTGATGACTAACAAGATTGTGCTGACTGCTGACATCGGGTCCGCGCGCATCTCGCATTTAATATCGAGTTTTTTTCCGCTCTCGCTTTCTGCTTCTCAAGTTCTCATAATTCAATTTTACCTATCCCTAAGACTATCTTCACTGATACGATATAATATATGTATTTATAAAGTATAATAAGAGACAATAGTAGGTATTTTTTGCTCACCCAAAAATCTTTATTGGAAATGTCAATATTAAGAAATATTACGTTTTTTACATCATTTGTTAGAGCAGTAGGACGTTCTGCTAATTTAGGTTTATATGATGTGAATCATCTAATTCATCAATACCTTTCACGTGAAATGTGAATAACATTTCTGCCGATATCCAATATCGCATTTATCACTGATCACTGCAGTTAACTCGAAGTATGGACGAAGTATGGAAATATTTCATAAACGGTGACACTTTCACTGAAGTGTATTTTTCCTGAGAGATCAGCCCCTGACCCTTGTCCTCCCCGAGTTTATCGTATTAATATTGGGACAACCTGTATATGTACAGTGGATTAAGAGGTAACTAAGTCCGTGTGACACACTGGTGTGACAACCTTTTGTAGAGCTGGCGTGCCGACACTGGCATGCATGTAGGTGCATAGTACCAAGTGTACCAACAATGTCTAAACCTTATTGTCTAATATCTTACCAGAATGTCTAGTTATTAATATAAATATGGTAATCTGGATGCACTCAGGACGATCCATTATGACTTTGATTACTTAATATACCATGTCATCCATGCTAATAAAAAGATAAAATAATTACAAAAAATGTACATGAAAATTGTTACTCTATATAAGGAAACATTATAAGTGTTCAGAAAGCGCGTCACTGGCGCAAACAGGGGCGTCCAAAGCCCGCTATTGTAACTTAAAAGCTCTTGCGAAAGCTTTGACGCACATTCGTCCCTAAAACGGGATGCTTATTATATCACAGCTTTGTGGTCCAAGACATAATTAGCGGTCGCAGTTGATGGCTAACCGAGACCGCGAAAGGTTTGCATATCTATAGGTATGTAAAAATTATATTTAACTACTTATTTACTATGTACATACTTAGTTTAATCGATTTGATTGTTTACGGTTCTTAATTTTTAAACGGAGCTGATAAAATGTCTCAGAGACTATCACTTAACGGATTGTAATACACACTCCGCAAAATTAAATATTCCAATCCAACTAGTGGTGCGTTAAAGTTTTTTAAAATGACAACTTTATTCAATGGGCTATATATGAATTTCGTAATTAGCTCACCTTCCGGATTTATAATACGGGGGCGTTAATTAGAGAGTACTCTGAATGGGGTGGAAATATACGTAGAGTAATCGCGGGCGGCCGCGCGGGGCCACCCGGCGGGCCCCGGTGCATCCTGCGCGCTGCAGCCAGTCGCGAGTGGCGGGCCCCCCTCCCGCGTGGCCGACCCGCTGCTACTCCCGCGCGGGGTGCCCCCCCACCCCCCCCACCCCCCACGTAAAGTTCCGCCAAAGGCCGCAAAAACCTTTCCCCAGCCGTTTTAAACAAAGTAAGTTTCGGAGAGCTTTAAACTTTTTAAAAGCTTTTTATTAATTCCTTATTAAATACAACTTTTTGTTTTATGTTTTACCTGCTCAATATGTAAGAATGTTATACTTAATGTAATAGTGAAGTAATGAGGTTTAAAAATTTACTTGAAAACAAACCAAAAGTTCACAGGAATAATTTTCCGCGATTTATTTTTATATCCGCATAAAACAGCTATCAATCCGTCAATTTTCTGTTTTTACAACTTGTTAAGTTGGACGGTAGACGTAAAAACGGCCGCGCGCTATAATGTACTCATGTACATGACTTGAAGAATGAGAATGTGCGTTTTGTATGATTTAAGTAATGCTAATGAAACAAAAAAAAGTAAAATTATGAAAAAGTGGTTGGCCTTGTACACAAGGCCGCGGCGCTGTGATACGCTTCAGCGTATAACGGCGGCTAACGTTGGGAGCGAGGCCCAGTAAGCCCTACACCCGCTGGACCAGCGTCTACGCCCGAGGCCCAGCACTTGGCCACAGAACTTAAACACATATTTGGGAGAGTATGATCGGGATCGCAGTTTACTTTCCCATTTTGAATATTTTGTAGCGTGTGTTTTTAAATATATTTATTCATAGATGTAGAATCCTACTACTATTTTTCAAAATTTAAAAAATATGTATATTTTAGAGTAATAAAAAAATGCTGTCTTTTCGATTATTAATCTCTCTCTCTCTCTCTCTCCCTTCTTTCAATTCTCTTCCTGTAATACCTGTAACATCTCAAAAGAAAAAAAATCTTATTCATATATAACCGGGCCCATAACAGAATATATTGAAATTAATCATTCAGATATCCATCGAACGGGTGATCAAGTCCGAAATCTTTCGTCAAACCCTTTATCCAACCGCTTGTGGTGACCGAGCGTTAGGCGGGTCGTTCATAAATGGATCATACCTGACTCGGCATCCTTTGAGCAATAGTCATTTGAACTATTTTTCAATAGGACTGCCTCAACTTTACAGGAGATTTCAACAAACATCATGGTTATGTCGTAAATGCGGTCGTACGATGAATTCTAAAAGATTAAAGTACAATACTTTTTGCGCATCGGTAATTAATAAAGAATAGTTATTATAAGTAAATTCTTTAATCACGTTTTTTTGTCCATCAGGCGGCCATCATGACACCATACAAAGATCTGCGGCTCGACGCCGACTCGTCCTCTTCCTCCGAGGATGAGGAGTTCCAAGATGCGGTAAGTACACATTCTGGTACAATCTAACAACAACAAGCACGGTATAAGCAAACGCGCCTGCAGTCCATCTGATGTATGGCAGCCACTGCTGCCTATGGGCACCTGTGATCGCCGCAGATAGAGTCCTACGTGATCGATCACAGGTGCGCACAGTCCCGAGGATCAAGTTGGACCGCATCAGATAAATATATCTCCCTTACCACATCCTACAAAACAGACGACAGCAGCTCTTAACACTGTCTTTATTAGGCAGAAACACGTTTGTCGGTGATGCAGCCGAAGTTGAACCACAAAGATTTCTACCACCTTCAAATTTATGTGCAGTTCAGTGCAACGACAGGATCTATTGGTCTATATAATTATGAATAGCAATCCATCCGACAATCAACCTCTTGAGATCCACCGCTGGGCATAGACCTCCCACCGCTGCAAGACCGTGTTAGCTGTTGCTAGACATAATATC
>DWPV01004519.1:0-13521 GCA_018251915.1 Urbanus proteus proteus
AGATATTTCATTTCATTTCATTACGTAAGGCTATATCAGAAGATCACAGCAACGAAACTACGAGTAGTAAATTCCCAGTTGGATGGTAGAACCCTATGTGATTCGATTTTGAAAGCACGACTTCTATACTGATTTCTGGCTAATAACAGTAATATTTGCGCTGTCGTGTTCTAGTTATTAGTTCACGGGGTGTGGTAAGGGGACATTCTATTCAAGGCGTTCCAACTAAGCCCTTAAGGGTAGCAACTCATCTGGGACCAACTACAAGTAAGACTTATCTTATCTGATGTTGATTACATATGACCTTAGCCATGAGCGGCGCTTGGCATTTGGTGGACTACCTATTACTTCTTACATTATAAAAAGGTATGAATACTCACTTAAAGTACAAGAATACGAATACAGCTAGGGAGAGCACGGCGAGGCTGAGCGAGTAGCCCGCGAGGTATATGAGGCTGGCGACGTCCGTCGGCGACACGTTCGCGATCCGCTCCGTGCAGTTCGCGTAGTTGGAATAGTTGTGCCACTCCCCGTCCAGGCAGAGGCGCGATGCGTTCTCTGTTGGAAATGTAGATATTTATAATTTTGGAATATTGCTGATGTATTAAAAACAGAAAAAAATGTGATGCGAATACAGCGGTAACACAGCGATAATCTTGTCACGATAGGTACTATTTTTAAAAATTGAAGTACTTAGTAAACGAACATGCAGCTCACCCGATCATAAATGACCACTGCCGCCTATGGACATTTGTTATCAACCCCAGATAAGATCATCTTTACTAATTTCTCTCACTCAACTTCCGTTCGCCTCGACCGATCACACTTTTCGCAACGCTTTTGCCACGAATTAAGAAGTTAAAGAAGTTTTACTTTAAAATCCGAATGCCTTAAAACAATTAACTGGACACCCTATAATAACATTTAAAAAACTCTCAATTCGGCGCAGTCTGGTAAAGACGTGTGATAGTGACGAAATCAGACTAATTCGGGTTCGTGCCCATGCTTACTCACCCATTCCATAGGGAATGCATGGGACATCTGTCAAAATCTAAAGTAGTTCCTACGTAATTAACTACGCAATTCAATGATTGTACGTCACACTATTTAACAAGCATTAATAGGTACTATACAAAGAGATTAAATAAGGTACTATAGTACTTATGATTTGGTATAGTTAGATATAAATAATTGAAAAAAATAATTTTGAAACTGAAAATTTTTACCATTTTTCAAAAGCTAGACCGATAATAAATTTTTAATACACAGTTCCGTAAATATCTGAAATTAGATCTTCAGACTCCCAGATTAAGAAGCGCGATTTCAACCTACTAGCACGGCATCCAATAAAAACATTACCAATAAAATATGGTAATACGAAAATATATAAATATGGAATAAGGAAACTTGTACGGTTTCCTTCCAATTCTCTTACTTTCACCATAAATAAACAAAGAATGGTTTGTTGTATAATTTAGCAGTGTTTGATTTCGTGAAGTATGAATTATACATACTTTTAGATATTAACTACATTTCGAAGGCAATTTTTTTTTAATATTTTTCCATGCTTGTACTAACGCTACTAACATTTTCTAATAGGTAGGTATAATAGTGTCTTGTTTTAGAGTGGTGAGTGTGAATATCAACCATTTTATCCCACAATTGGGCATTTGGGCAAGGCATTTTACTATATAGTAGAGGTGTTTAGACTTTAACCCACAGCGCTGGCCATGTGCGGATTGGTAGAAAAGATACATTATTGAGAGCATTGTTATGTAGATAGGATAGGTAGATCTACGTTGTTATAGTTTAGGCTGTTTATGAATTTGTATTTTAAGTACGCTTATAATTTTAGGAAATTTACCATGGAAAACAAATAAAAAATAATAATTATGCTATTACTCCTGTTTTTGGTAGGTTGGTGTACATGCTCAGGAAGGGCAATAGTTTATGACTTATAGTCCTCGGGGGTATCAACTACAATCAACGGAGCATCAAAACATCTAATTTTATTATTCCTGTCCTATATAAGGTCGGTTACACGTAACCAGTATTAATTTAATATCAAATTAACAACACGTCATGCGTGTGCTGCTTCCTATAAAATACAAACTTTACACGTAATTTTACGTATCTGTCCGTATATCGTATTTAATCCGCACTTTGTTTATCAGACCAATTTTTCAATTTTATTTTTATATGATTAAGTAACAAACGAACATGCAGTCCACCTGATGGTAAGTGGCCACTACCGTGCATGGCCATCTGTAATCAACCCTAGATAGGATCAAGGTCCTACCTGAGGTTGACCACGAATGCGTTGCTACCCCTGAGGACTGAGTTGGAACGCCTCGGATGTTTCCCTTACCACACCCTTTAGACCACCTTCTGTATCCTAGGTTGTCAAAAAGTGTAACAGGCACCTGTCATGTTCTAAATAGTATTCAGTGTAATGAAATGTTTCAGACATCTATCAAGAACACGCATAATTTCTCTGCGCGTTTCATTGAAATTACAATACGAGACAGAAGCTATAGAAACGAGGCAGATTGGTGGGATATCTCCTAGATTCAGGAACGAGTGTGAGGTCTAGAGATCAAAGAAAGTCTATGAATTCTTATAAAAAAGGCGACTCAATCTTTTAAGACCTTTAGTTCTTTGTCCTTTAATCCGTAGGACTCGCGACTAAGTCGTATTAGTTGAGCCAAAATTAAACAAATATACATAATATATATTATGTGTACACCTTTAAAGGTAACTTAAAAATAATGCAATTGTTTTAGACTTTTTACTCTTATGATTCGTAGTCTACGTGTTGTAAGTTGGTAAAAGTGAGGCAGCTATTTTAAGACTTAAAAGACCGAGTTCCTTTCCATTAAAAGAAATAAGTGTGGCGGTGAAATCTTGAGGTGACCCCAGAATGGTCCTAAAACCGTAATCATCGGATCGTTAAAGCTTTACATAGCAGAATGATCATGCCATCACCCCACTAAGACTACAATTTAGCATATTAAGCTGGTGTGTATGGTGGACGTTTTGGGTTTTACTCTTAATGTATTCAGACCCGTTATAATTCCAAGCGTCATCCGAAATTTTCGTAACTAGCTCGGGCTTTGAAAACAACAATTTGAGGTAATTCAAAGAGTTGTTTTGACTCCCAAACAATGTAAATAAAACTTTATCTTCCAAACTTCGAGTTGTTTAATCATAATAATCGTGAGGTTTTTATGAAACAAATACCATCGCTTGAGGCTTTGTTGGGCTTTTGACGTTATTCTAAAAATAGTATCAAAATAAAAACGTAAATGTTTATAACATTACCTCAGATAAATAAAGTAGGTAGATCTATCTTTCCTAACAAAAAAATGACGTCATTTTTAAAATGGTCGGGCTATAAAATTGATTATGTGAGGGCAAATATACAAAGGTGCTGATATGAAACCACGCTAGTTTTGTGTAAGTGGGTGCGTATAAATACATGAAAGTAGCGTGTTTTTTTGGCTTCACTCTAATACAAGGCGGTGAGTAATCTACCTATTTTATTTATCTGAGGACATTACATTAATATTTATTTTACAATGAGGTACCTATATTATAGACTACGTCTAAAGTTTTCTGAATAGCTGCTGTTGAGCTGTTTTTCAGATAAATTCTCGGCAAACAAAAATAATTACAATTATTATTATAAAAAACACAAAGCCCGACTGCTTAAAATAAAAACTTGTGATAAACGTGGTTTTAGTTGCATGTATCTATTTTCTGAAAATGTTGTTGTTGTTTGTTGCATGTTAAATGTCTGTTCTGATGAACAGTGGGTCCCAAGTTCGATTCCCGGCCAGACGGATATCTGAATGATGAATTAAGATTTCTGTTTTGGGTTTGGGAGTTTGTGTATTCGTCTGTGTGCCCCATGGCATTAACGTCACGGGAAAAAATCTTCCTGTAAGGCTATGAGTGTAGAAAGCGTATAGCTTTAACTTTATTAGCGTTGAATCTCAGTGTTAGAATTCTACTATGTAGAACAAATAATTAAAATCATATTGTCGCGGGTAAATTACGTTTTGTTTACCCACAAATTTTGTAGATTGGTATATAAAGGCAAATGTGGGGAAACAACTTCACAAAAGTTGCGATCAAACTCGTTAACAAGCGTGGGTGTTTGTATGAATCGTTGAAACCCATAACAACGTATGAGGCTTCCTGAAATTCGCAACTTCAAACAAAAGGTTCGTGTTTTGTACGAACACAAAATGACTCGATTACTGAGAGACATTCATAAATATTCATTACTAGTTTTTACCCGCAGTTTCGCTCGCGTCATATGTAAGGCACAAAGAGGCCGTAGGTATCAAAGTAGGTTGTAGGTATAAAAGTTACTTTTCTATCCCTCGGGAGTAGTATGTTTTTCGGGATAATAGGTAGTCTATGTCCTTTTCTGGACCAGTAAGTGTGTGTGCAAAATTTCATAACGATCGGTTGAGTAGTTAAAGCGTGAAGGCGTTACAAACAAACAAACAAATATACGGACTTACTTGTTTCAGAACTATTTTACAGCAAGTTCTTTGCATAATGACTTGGCTGATAAATAACAATAACAACCGAGTGATTAAGCAAAAACTTTTTTATTCTACTGATTTTATCACCTTACTTTTAAACTAGATATTTTTGGATCTTACTCAAATAATTTACACACATTAATAAGACTAACCCAGACTCACCCGTATTAAGAATTAAAATGTAAATGCTTATTGTAAAATGTCGATGTCTAAATCCTCTACGCCATTTGGTGTAAAGTTGAGAAAAAATACAATAAACATTTTTCTATTTTCTCCTATAAATTCATGTTATCACTACTTAGTACAAACCCCCCTGGGAGGTATCTACCATCCTGTTTACATGTATCCTGTAGAAACGAAACTCGATAACTTTATAGCTAACCATATGGATGGGTCTTACCAATACATAATTCCTTTACCTGATTTTATATATATTATACAGACATTTTGCTTGGTAGACGCGTGTCGTGGCAGACAAAACAGAATTATTTTATACAATGTGTATTGAAGTATATCTATCGTAACGGGAGCATGCAGAGAAGGGTCGTATGTTTCAGAAAAATGTGTGAGAAAATATGATTTAAAACAACACGCACACACACATTATACACAACACACTGTACACACTGAAAAAGCCGCATCAAAATGCTTTGCGTAGTTTTAAAAATCTAAGCATACATAAGAACAGACAGACATCTATTAATAATTCATAATAAACTAGCTCAACACGGCAACGATCCGCTTGGCTTAGTCTGATATTAATATTAGGGAAGTACATAAATGTAGTGAAAATAGATTCACCTAAAAACACATGGTTTAATTTAATGGCCACTTTACATTGCGTTCCAAGTAAAACATGTTTAATATTACAGAAATACAACGTTATTAAATCCATTTACCCACTCCCGAGCGTTATACCTACGAGTATAATGGTAGAAGTTATTACTGTTTTTTTAATACTAGATATTTCGATTAGGAAGCAGAACTCTTTTTAATTTATTTACAGCAAAATTAACTTTTACAAATTGTAAATCACAGCTATTATTAACTTTCACAAATTGTAAATTGCTGCTGTGTTTTGGTTTGTGGTGGTTAAGGGTGTGGTGAAACCACTGCCTGACTTCTAACTAACCTGACTTAGTGACTACTAACGCGGGTCTCCAACTTCGTTCTCGAGAGTAGGAACGCATCTGACGTACCTACATGTTATATTTTTTCTGTTGTAAATATCCTAGAGCGGATATGTCAATTTAACCTTCAGATGGACAGTTACATTTTAATCGTCGGCACACTTTTAATCTTGTTAATGTAATTGTATTTAGATATCAACTAATTTAAAATGTAGCATTAACTGATAGTTTTTGCATGTTAACTGATAAGATTGGTGCGTCATCACAAAATTGTATAGATACCACCGTTAAAATAATGAATAATCATAATTATGTAAGGGTACATACGTGTGTCATCGTAATGGACTCCATTGAAGTCGCTAAAGCACTTCTGCACTGCGAGGGTATTCCACGGCGTGGGGTCCCAGCACAGCAAGCCATCGAAGTACGCCGGGCAGTAGTCACCCAAGAGGTTCAGGTTCTTTTCCAGACATTTCTCGCTCGCATCCTCTCCGGCGAGTTCAGCGCTCTCCAACGTCTGTAGGTCCTCCAGCTTGAAGGAATAGCTGATCTTCCGAGAAGAAATCTTTGGTTGTTCTTTGGCTTTAACACTATCACTTTAAACTTTGCACTAAGTTATCTCGTGTTGACAGACAACACAACGACTTCCATCACGGTCTGATGGCTCATCGAATTGGGACAGTTCAGGTGTTCGTCCCGCGGCCGTTTGCACTGGATTCTGCGGAGCACCTGAGCGTCCCCAGTAAGAACGTTTTCATGATAAGGTTGTTTGCTCGTGGCTTGTGTTCTAACTTATCAAGTGATAAGGCTCCGAGAGCAAACATCGGCGGTCTATAAGAGTATTTGTGTATCGTGCAAGGAACTCGAGTTTTTTCTGCAATTGCCTTCTAACTTTCACCTTCGTGTAACCTGAAAAGAGAGAAATATTTTATTGATATTTGTATCCTAATACACACGTTCAACAAATGCGTGTGAATGTGTGGAGTTTCCTCACGATTTATGACAGCAAACATTTACATTTCAAATTTTGTATGATAGAAGTAATTTAGTACCACCATTAGGCCAATATTTATTATGATAATTTATTATATAAACGATATAATTCAATAACCTTATGAAATGATAATATACTCAGAAGTAGTCGACTAAAATAGAATACTTGTAATCGAGCTGAGTGAATGAATATGTGATGAAAGGTCAAATGATAAAATAATCCCAGTAGTGTATGAAGTACTAGGTATTGTAGATGCATATAATTATCTCGAATGGCAATACATATCTATACAAGTAAATAAAATTGAAGTGTCTGTTTGTGATTTCAAAATAACGACATTTTAATTAATGCACATGAAAGTATACACGATACCTATAACAAAAATGCAATTGAAAAATAAATCGTCTGTCTGTTTGAGTGAGGTAATCTTCTAAACGGCTGGACCGATTTCGACGGGGCTTTCACTGCTACTACTGCGTTCTGACGCGCAATGGGTCCCGGGTTCCGGGCAGACAGACATCTGAGTGATGAATTTAGATTTCCGTTCTGGGTCTGGGTGTTTGTGTATTCGTGTATGTGTATGTCCATGGCACCCATGACACAGGTGAAAATCGTACTGTGGAGCTATGAGTGTAGAAAGCGTTTTAAGCTTTAATAAAATCAAATAAAACAATAAATAAAAACAAACGTATTATAAGGCTACTTAGCCTTATAATACTTTTGTTTTTATGATCGAAGTAGCAAACGAGCATGCAGTCCATACATACATATTGCCACATAGTGGCAGCGTTATCGTACTTAACCTATCTAGTTCCTAGCAAGTGTAGGTATCTCATCTTCAATGGAATTACCTGCATTCGTGAATATGTGTGCCTTTATACAAATTCCTAGTTCTTCATTCCTAGATAATGTAGTAGCTAATATATTGCTACTCTAGAAACCTGGCACGTACAAATTCCTCAGAAAAGATTCTCGGTGTGTATTTTTATTCTCGTAAAATTCCGACATACTTTCTATGCATTTTCTATTTGAAAATTCTTGGGAAATGCTTGTATGAGATTTAATATCGGAATATAAGAGCTTCATAACGCTTTATAAAATAATAGAAAATATAAAAGGTGGTAAAACTCTTTGCAGTTCGACTCAGGTGGCACCACCGCCATATCTATTTCTGCCTTATAACAGGAGTGTTAAGCACTGCTGTGTTCTGGTCTGAAGGGTGGGGTAAGGGAGACATAATCCGAGGCATTCCAACTCAGTCCTCAGGGGTAGAAAGGCTTCTGTGGTCAACCTCATTGATAACAGATGTCCATGGGCAGCAGTGGCCACTTACCATCAGGTGGACTGCATGCTCGTTTGGTACTTCGATCATATATGAAAAAAAGACAATAAAAAGACATGATGTATTACTCTTCCAAAACTACCTCAATTTTCAAATTAAATCTAGAATAATGCCCTATTCACATACTTGCTAATTTGGTATTATCTTTTAATTTCCAACAAAACGGAATCCATTATACATGTTTGAACGAAAAGGGATTTCCACATGTTATTACATGGTTTTTAAACAATAAAACGGTCTGTTGTTGAAACAGTTCGGGGAAATTCATTATACAATTTAACTCTTATTCAGGAAAGGTAACCTATAGAAATATTGTGTGGCCAACGTTAATGAATAATTTAACAAATGGTCAATTCACTACATTTTCCCCCAAAAATCTTATGTCAGGGTAATTCTTGGAAAATCCGAATACTATTACCGAATTTATTTCTTTGTTACACTTAAGAACTTAATTCGATCAGCAAAAGCGCTTGACTGCTATTAAAGTGTAGATGGTACTTCTGTAGTTAAATCTCGAGTATCTGATAATTCTAATCACTACTAATATAAATCATCACTCATAATATTATGTAGTATAAGTCGAAGTCAAAGTCGCTTCCCGCTGTTTCTCGCGAAACTACGCCACGGATATTGATGGTTTTTTTTAATAGATAGAATGATTCAAGAGTAAGGTTTATATGTATAATAACGTCTATTATGGAGTAGAGAAGCGTGCGAAGCAGCGGGCAAAAGCTAGTTCTTTATATTTGTCTTTCTTTCTCATTGATTACCTAAGCCTTATTGATTACCTAATAATAGCTCCATGTGAGCTCCACCACTTTGTTTGTATTTTTGTTCTCCATCTCATTCATTATTTGTAGAAGAACTGAGAGGTAAATATAAATTTAGCTCTCAGCTCTTCTGAGCTATCGTTGAGTTTTACACTGTTTATGAAACAAGTTATATACAATTTCATATATTTCAATCTTTTGTTTTCAGTTACAATGGATTCAGTAGACGATCAGGGCCAGCGGGCTTTGAATCTGGACTTCCCATTGAAACGTCGCGAGCAATAGCGTGCAGATGACTACATTGTATGCTGCGGCTCGCGCTGGATGTGTGATTACGGTGTACAGTTAACAAAAGTTGTATATTTTTCAAAATTGTTATTTAGGTAGTGACGACGCATGACGAAGCGCTCACGGTTCCCAGTTCCATCATCGGCCAGACAGGTACCTATGTACCTGCTATAATCTGTCCTTAGCTACCATGCTCGTCAAGGGCAGATCAGACCAGGCTATGCCTTAAACACTTGCTCACTTTAAGAGGAGATAAGTGGAACAGTAACATATCGAATTCCACTCAATGCAAACTTTTGTTTGGTTGCTAAAGAAAACAGCCTAACAGACATAACTTATACCATTCAACGCATGTTCAAGAAAAATAAATATTGAATAAAGCATGAATCCTGATGATATTTTTATGAATTTCCTTTCGTTTGTTGTTTGAGCGTAAAAGTTTTGGAGGTTACATTTTATCCTCCCAGCCGAGTTCCTGTGAACTCATTTGAATAAGATTACAGATCAGTAAACATTTGGTGAGGAAATGGGGACTTTGGAGGCTTGTGTATAAGGTTAAGACATTAAATTGTTATAGAAACCTCGTGTTTTGAGTCGAAATGAGTTTATGATGACCTAAAGCGAAACTTGAGGGAATAAGGTGGTAAAACTTTTCGTGGTTCGACTCTGGATGTATCACCCTATCTGCCAATAATGTAATGTAGTAGATGCATTTTGTACTTTAAAATAAAAAAAAAAACTTAGAAATTAACTTAATTTTATTGTAATCTCGAAATTATTTAAGAGTTCTCACGCATGTACACGTGATTTTTTGGTAATCAAAAATCAAAATAGCTCTTTAAAACAATATGTTTGAAATAGATGTTTATACGCTTTCAAAGAATTTTATAGACGAAAAACGATGCTGTCTTTACGATTGGGTAGGAGGAGGGGGTTTGGATGCTTTTCTCATCCTATATCCTCTAATGTAGGTAAATCGCTATTTTAGCTACAATATTTTTCCTCTTTAACAGCTCTTATGTTAAACTGTTCTTGATAGTTATCTCTCATAACATACTTTTCTAAGAAAACGTTATAATGTTAACGATATTATGATAGTCATGTTTTCCTTACAGTTACTATGTAAATTACGTATTTTAGGATCTATCGTGAAGTGTAAGTAGAGCTGAGATAATTGTACGTAAAGTAAATAATAATCGTATTTAATTATAGACTTTGATGAACTGAGTTTGATTCAAAATGGTACATAAAAGTTACTACTACTAGGTTTGTGATGATTTTGAAGTTAAATTTATTTAAGTAAAGTTTATTTGAGTAATAAATATTTTTCTTTTTGAATACCTTATGAATCTATGTATCTCATTATGTGTGTCATTTTTAAGTGTTGGTATACAACTCAATATTAAAAATATGTTACCTTAAGTGTAAAAGGGTGAAAAAATTAATATCAGTTCAATCTCCCTTGATAACATAGTTAAACACACGCTGTAAAAATTTTCAAGTGTCTATTATTTATTTATTTATTAATATGTTTTTAGAGATAGAGCCCTGTGACAGATAGATAGACAAGCAAAGCTTAGCAATGAAGTTCCATTATTACCCCTTACAGGTTACAGAACCCTAAAAATACGAAATAAATTAGGTATATTCTTAAGTACCTATCTTATAATATCATTGTAACTAAACTTCAATATTTCAAAATTCGAAAGATGAGTATCCAAAAATAGTGATAAAATACATTCTAATATATAATAATTTTAAATAGAATTTTTGACACTATTATCAATCGACCTACGAATCGTACGATAAATTGCAGTGAGAAGGCCCATATGCCTCTATTCAACCGTTTATCCCCTCAGGCCTATCCTAATAAATATCAGTATCGTATTTGATATTACGCATACATACACAGTGAACCTACACATGAAACTTGGATTAAAGAAAAACTGAAGATAGAACCCTTATCTCCAGCAAAAAAACAGAACTAAAACCAAATAGAAAATCATTTTAACTGATAATAGAGTATAAGCCAAAGAATTAAATAAAAAAATAAATCAAATAAATATAACTCTGATTTTTGAAATTATTTTCAAAATTGAAATAAAATGCACAATCATGAATATAACCTGTCCTATAGCTCGTCACGGGACTATTCTCAATAAAACTTTAAATTAGTGACATTGAGAATTTATGTACTCTTATCCGAGGGTCACGAATCAGGACGCTGAATGCAAATCCTCTTTGCACTGCAAGCGTCAACGTTGGGACATTAAAACAAAAGTATACGTCCGAAGCCCGCATTTTCCCTACAAATTGTAACAAAATTTCCCGAAATTCGCTTATAATTTGAAATGACACTTAAAGCGAATTTAGTACTTCGGGTATTTACTCGATTCATCTAGTTATTAATACAATGTTTTTGTCGTCGTTAACGTAAATAGAAAAAATATGCTTATTAACCTAATATTTAATTTACAAAACTGTACAGTAAGTCGTAATAATAAGGTTCTATCTGGTTTTTTTCTATTATCTGCGCGTAAAAATTGAGCGATGTTCGGTAAGTATGGAAATGGTAAAACATTTTATCAATTGATAGAAATATTCGCGAAACAAAGTGGTCGGGAGGGTACAATAAAAAGGGGAATTTGACCGCCTGAGGATATATTTTATGCGCTTGTCAGTGTTTGTGTGTACATAATACATACAAGAATATGTGGTTATGTGTAGGTAAATCGGTAATCTATGGCAATATTACAGTTATTCTATTCAAATACTGAGTTATGTACGTAAGTTAATACGCATAATCTAACACTAGTATTCCCTGTGTCATGGATGTCACGAACACACGAATATTAGTGCACAAGCACGAACCAAGAATAAACAATACATCTGAAACCTTCCGTTAGAGCAGTGTCTATCTATGCCTTATTTTACCAAATGATAATATCTAAGATTATGCTAATTCCTATCCGGATCTTTTTATTTATTTTTTGTTGTTGAGGTTATCTATTTATCTTTTGGCCGTTCTCAACGCTGCCAAATCCATGTTCTCAGGCGACCGCTACTCTCGCTGCACCGTCGGGTGCACGGCGGTATGCTACCACACATGCCGCCGTCCTTCTTGGGGTCGCTGGATGGACGGTTTGGGCTCCCACTCTAGCCGTCCGCAACCCAGGAAGCCCCAATTTAGTGGCCTTATATCGTAGTTCTATTTTGTTCCCGGGACTACAGGACCTAGTACTATTTCCTGGCACGCGTTTAACGTCCGCATGCGTGACTTATTCGCACGCGTGAAACTTTAAAATCTCGTCGGGTGTGTGCGGCACGCATGACATGAAAATATATGAAACGATATACTCAATCACAGCAAATTGAATACAAAAATATAAATAATGTTTTAGTTGTTGTTTTCAGTCTATAAATTGACCTCAATTTGGAAATGGCCAAATCGATTTCGACGGAATTTTCACCAAAACAGATGACTTTGATTATTTTTGAGTGAATGAGTATTGGTGGTTTGTTGTTAGGGAGGCTGGGGGTGTTCATAAGGGCGGAGGCCCGAGGGGTCTAAATAAATTGATAGACGACTTCAATTAATTACTATCTTGTTACGCGTTTACCAGATACTCTAAATAGACCGTCAATTAGTCATGTTTGGATCGCTTTACCGTTCAATAAATACAGGTAATAAATGTACTACAACAGCTTTTTTGTATAAAACTTGTTTTTTGTGTATTTTCATCTAAGTAACTTAGACCCTTGAGTATTTCAGCGTTAATCCATTTTTATTTAAGACAGGTATATCACCTATCTATCTATTAAATCCATTTATTTCGTTGCTTTAGAATTTTCAAAGTATTTTTGTATTCGGCAAAGTTTTAATACATCGTATTATAGCTGTTTAGTTTACTTTTATTTGAGACCTATTGAGACAATATACGTTTTATTGTAGAAGGAACAGAGTCCCCATGAATTGCACGGCCATTTGTAATTTCCATAACAATAAAATTGCTATAGCCCTGCTTCCTTACTCCTATGGGGATTCCATACGCTTGCAAAGAAGAGGGGTGTTTATTTTTCTATAAAAATGTCGCAAAAGACGCTACGGTCCATATACCGCAGTAATAGAGCATATAAATTACCTTATAGTGCCCATACATCGTATCACTGTAGTCAGAGCAAACATAATTTGTCATCCTAGATTGTTAGAGACATATAGTATGGTGAAGTTGTATGCTATGAAATTGAGCTTTCGGGTTCTTAGGTTTGATTCTTGATTTTGAAATGGGATGAGTTTAATAGTACATAACGATACGGGTGATCTAAGTTGCCTATTACTGCACGGCGCGAAGTTAGCGCCCGATCGAAGCGAGGGTGATAAACGCCGTGCCTAATAGGCAACATAGGTCACTAGTATCGTATTTTATTTTATAGTACGCGT
>DWPV01004520.1:0-13521 GCA_018251915.1 Urbanus proteus proteus
ACTTACTTACTTACTTACTTACTTACTTACTTACTTACTTACTTACTTACTTACTTACTTACTTACTTACTTACTTATTGGGATGGCTCGAGAAACCAAAATGAGTCTTGGCCTTCGACAATGAGTCTCCATTTCGGTCTATCCTGCGCCATCTCCAGCCAGTTGAGAAGAGGAAATAGGTTTGAGACGTACTAGTGACGTAGACGTAGAGGGTAAAGATTGAATTTAATGCCTAGTAGAATTAAGTCGGAAGTTTTTTTCAAATGAATGGTTGATATTGATTTATATCATGTATTCCAGCTTGAAAATGAAGATACTTTTGCATCTAACTAGTGTCCAATTTTTTTTCTAACAGCACAACATCTTCCCTTTCCTAAACTAAATAAAAGCCAATTTTAACAAATCAATTTTTTTCAGGTGGACATATCACCGGAAGAGTTCCACAACAGCGTGAAGTCTGAAGTGGCAGTACACTCAGACATCAAGCCATTCGTGGAAGCGCTAGTAGACAGGCTTTCTGCTAAGAAATTCTCATTGCAACCAACCAGTAATAGTTGGTGGCAAGCGCTGAGTGAGAAACAGAAGAAGAATGTCGAGTTTGTTGAGGTATTTTTTTTTATTCCTGATAAAAATGTATTAAGTACGTTTTATAAATTCTCTGATCGGAATCTAAAAGGCCACATAAAAGGAGAGAAACGGTTTTCTATCATCACTATCGTTTTGACTATGCACATTGATATTGCACGTATCTAATAACAAAACACCTGAATGGTGCTTACTGTTATTAAAACGAGGCTGTTATAGTTAAAGTTCACTTACAATATTATACATTTAAAGCATTAAATGTACAAAAAACAACAAAAAACATTTTTTTCCATATAATTTAATTATTCTGTAAGTATCAAGATCTCATAGACAAAAACTACCAATAACTGGTTACTTATTATAGTATGTTAGTAGTTATTAAATATTATAGTATGGTATACCCGCCCCTAATTTTAAATCCATAAATTTTCTACTTCAGGCTCAAGCAAACAACAAATCAGTACCGCTTAACTACTATGCAGTATTCAAGGCGGTCCAAGCGAACATCCCTAAAGACTCGGTGATAGTGAGCGAAGGCGCCAACACCATGGACATCGGTCGCGGGATACTGCTCAACAATAAGCCTCGGCATCGGCTTGATGCGGGCACGTTTGGTACTATGGGGGTGAGTAGTTAACATCTAACAAGAACTAGTAGGCCGTCCGTAGCTATGTTTATCAGTTACTAGCTGATCCCCGCGGTTTCACCCGCGTTGAAGAAGTCCAAAGGCATATTTCAACACTAGTAATATACATACATATACATTTTCATGTAAATGTAGTAGGCTCCGTGAAAAACAAACAAATCTATCCTACAGGAACAGTACATATTTTCGGGATAAATAGTAGCCTATATGTTATTCCAGACTATAATCTATCCCTGTACCAAATTTCATCCAGATCCGTCCAGGCATTCTAAAGTTATAGAGTAACAAACATCCATCCATCCTCACAAACTTTCAGCTTTATAATATTAGTAAGAAGATTCAGTAGCATTCACAAAAATACCATGATACTGTCGCGAGAACCCAATGTAAGAGATTCGTCAGTTAATATGAAATTAGTTTTAGTAATTTCTCCAGAACCTCTCCCAACTGTTCTCAGCACCAATATCATCCCACGCATTCCTTTTGGTTACGTAGCTATTGATATTAAATTTTGCAAATAAAAAATGGAATAGAGTGATTATTGCTGATGTTACCACTATCTAAACCATTCCGGCTTGCATGTTATGAAAAATAGACTTGCAGAATACTTAACTGTCAATTTCTTTAACCTTAAATAATTAGATTTTTAATAACCGAGACATTTTCACTATATATTGCTGAGTGTGCCTGATGTGTGTGTTTGATTTTTAATAACCGAGACATTTTCACTAAATATTGCTGAGTGTGCCTGATGTGTGTGTTTGATTTTTAATAACCGAGACATTTACACTAAAAATTCATTCATTCTTGGACACCTGATTGTGTTTCAAACAAGTAGTCTGTCACTACTACTTGCAAATAGTTCAGTTATATCCAGTTCAGTGTAACTCCTACAATGACGAGTCGTTGGCAAGGTCTCTATGTACATTATCTCATAATGTCCGTGTAGTAGTGTACTAAAGTCCAGATTCGCTTGTATTAAAGCGATGCTGAGGAGATAAGTGAATAATGATCTCTAAAATTACTTTGCAGTTTGCTGTGATTGTGGAGGTCTATGTAACTGTTGTTCAATTGTAAAATCAGGCATGTCATGATATGTCATATCAGTCATTTGAGCAAATATTGTAAAATTGTTGTTACGCTATGTTGGTATTTCTATTTAAAAATCTCTATTTAATAGTCTAATGCAATGTTATAACTTTGAAGGCAATATCGCAAAGCCTATTCTGCCTTATCAGCAACTGTGTTGTGAAGATTTAGGTACTACTTATGGTCAACCTCAAGTATATAGGACTCTAATCCTATACGGGCTCTTACTATCATTACTACTTTATTTGTTAAAATAAAAACACTTGTTTCTAGGTTGGTCCAGGTTTTGCCATCGCAGCTGCGATGTGGTGCCGCGACTACGCACCAGGGAAGCGAGTGATTTGCGTTGAGGGTGACTCTGCTTTCGGTTTCTCTGGTAAGTTTTACTGAAAAACTAATAATAGTTTGCCGATCCCACTATTGGGCATGTGTCACGTCCAAAGTGAGGAGGGATTAGGCAGTCCACCGCGCTGGCCCATTCTGGATTAGTAGACTTGACATACCTCTGAAATATTTTATAAAACTTAGGAAGGTAGATTTTCTCTAAAGTTTTACTTCACTGATTAAAACAAATAAATAAGTAATAAATACTTTTGTCAAAAGTCAGGTCCTTAGGGCCTGGAATTCGAAACCTGCTCTCCCGATATGTTGTTGAATTTTAAACTATTGACTATCACTGTCGTGATTAAAATTACCAATTAATTTATAATTAAGGGAAAATAATGGTTGAATATTTCAAAATATTTTAATTAAATGTTATCTTGAAACACATTTAATTTTTCATGTAGAAAGTCCGAGATTTAATCAGATTTGTTAAGAATCTTTTATGCTCAATTACTAAATAACATTATTTTTTAATTTCTTTTTGCCTGTGCTTACTTACTGAGTTATGTATTTTATAAAATTTTATTGGAAATACCTAACAATTCCTCATAAAATGTAAATATGACTGTTTTTGTTGATGATATAAGATAGACCATCAGGTTTCAGAACTCGTATGATTACTCTACTAATTAATAACTTGATGTATTTAAACTATTTTTTATTTATTCTAGGAATGGAAATCGAGACGATGTTCAGATACAAACTGCCCGTTATAATAGTGATTGTCAATAACAATGGTATTTATAATGGGTTCGACAAACAAATGATGCAAGATATACAATCCGCGGGCGACATTGCTCAATGGTATGTCAATTGTTGTAACCTTTAGGAAATAACCTTCATCTACTTTTAGGCGCTCTGAAAATGAGACGCATCACCGCCGAAATACGGGTTGCTTAAGGGATGTCTATTTGAAATCATAGATATTTAGACTAACAATGTAATCAAAAGCTTTTAATTGGTTTAACAAATCGAATCTGACATTTGAATTTTTTGTAGGAATTTCATAAAGGTTTCTTATTTTTTCCTGTTAATCTTCCTTTGTAGATTTCTGAGCGGTACTGAGAATGTATGTAATTTTTTTCCGGAGTCTTTTAATTATGCAACGCCTTAACAATCTCTTCACAATTATTGAGAGGGTTTATCCACAGAGTACATTTGTATATAGGAGTAGGTTTATCTCCCATGCAAATGCCTAATTTAATTTTTAAAATATGCTAATCTAAGATCACTTTCAGCACTCCACCAACTGCATTGTCAACTGAAGTTCGCTATGAGAAAATGATGGAGATGTTTGGAGACACTGGCCACTTTTGCCGTACTGTCGAGGAAATCGAAGCTGCTGTAAAGAAAGCTGTCGCAGTCACAGACAGACCCAGCATCATCAACATTCTTATCAGTCCTCAGTCCAACAGAAAGCCTCAAGCTTTCAACTGGCTTACAGAGTCCAAACTGTAATAACCCATTATAAGTCCAAAGCTTAGTTTAAGGAAAAATGTATTTACACGCTTTTTTATTTTTGTTACGATTTTTATGAATTGTTATTAATTTTAATGGTGCTAGAGACTTACACAATTATGCATTTGTGATACTTTTTACACAGGGAGAGGAATTAATAAAAAGACTTGTTATTGGGTATTGTCTGTCTATTGAGTTCCTTATATGTCATCACATGTTTGTATATAATGAACTTAAAAATATATATATTTAATACATTTACATTATAAACTAAATCCCTGTATTTTATTTAACTTCACGGTAAGCAAATAAATCTGCTGTGTGGTTGGTTGTCCAAAGCAAACTGAATTTGTACCAGTTTGAGGTTCTTCACATTTTGCTGAGGCAGCCAATTAAAAAATTCTCTATCACAGTTTGTGCTGAAACAAAAATGGGATATATTAATTATTCTTTTCGTACAATACAGCATTTTCATGTCAAGAAAACTCGCATGTGTGTGTGCAAGTTTTCTTTTTGCAGTTTTTGCAACCTGTGTGCATCGCACAACTGTGTGGAACGCATGACAAGAAAATTACACGAACACCATAAACTTAATTAACTTTATGAATCTTTTTTCCTGTCATGTGTGGTATTTGTTGGAAATCACACACACAGTAAATGCAAGTTTTTGTTTCGTAATCATAACAGAATTTAAATATAAAATAACACAAGTGTTAAAAATTGATTTTCTTTTTCATTCAAAGATCAACATTACAGTCATTATAAAGTCATTGTGAATATTAAAGTGATATGACATAGAAACACTATATTGAAGCAAGTAATCACTCAAATGGTAGCAATCTCAACCAATCACTTGAATCATATGTAATGTGGCGTATTGTCATATGATTTCAATGAAGGTCAATTGGCGGAAACACATTTCATAAAGGAGCCTCGATCTTACACTTGACTTAGAGTGTACATACAAATTGACACGGCAACTGGTGGATTTTAACATTGCCCTTATTGATAAAGTATAACGATTTGTTTGACATTAACATGCTAGTATTTGTTATGCCTAGCAAGGAAAAACAATGGACACTTTAGAATCTTCTGTAATGGTCAATATTACAATCATAGAGCATACAAACAAAATTGCCTAAACCCGAAATGTTATTTATTAAACTGAGTATACCACATCTTACCACATCTTAGACATTAAAATACATGTCTTCAACACCTTAAACATTAAAATGTCTTCTGTAATCAAAGGAGATTGATTTTAAAATTATCACATTCACGAAAATAGCTCCAATTAGCAACTAATGCTTGTTGTCTATCTGATAGTATGTTGTCATCACAGCCGTTTATAGGCATGTGAAACCGACTTAATATACAACGGGTACATCATATTGCTGATAAAAATTATATTAGGTCTTACATAGGTTTGGTAATAATTTGGTATATAATGCCCGAAATGTTTTTTTTGCTTTTATACATCTGAATTATAAATTTATTAATATGCATAGTGTGCATACATACCCAGTTTGCAATTATTGGTAGTGGTCAAAGTATAAGCATCCTGATCGTAGTCATTAGTTAGGGTGAGATCAGCCCCTCGGATGAGGAGCTCGTTACAGGTGTAGGGGAAGTCAGCTGCTGCTGCATACATCAACGCTGTACTACCGGACTGGAATAAGAAGAAATAAATACTTTTCAGTCACAAACCAAATTTTTTTGTAACATAACGTCACATATGTTAGTAACGTTAAATCCATAATGATAAGCAAAATCCTGAAAGTACTTACAACACCAATTTTAACAAAATATAAAATTGTATTGTTAATTCAAAAAATCTAATTCTCTAGACAGCAAGCTAACAAGTTAATTTTGTCAGAAAAATATTACATCTTATATTATTGGATCATCAGATAGTGTTGATTATAACAATCAATTCATGAAAATTAAACGTATGTAAAACTACAGAAATGGGCTCATTTATTCCATACATTTTCACACCCTGTCTTTAACTAACCAATTCTTCAATATGCACTGTTTGGTAACATTTTTCTGATTGACATTTTAAAAAGATATAGTTAACTAATGTTACTATATCTTATTACTATTATCTTATTATTACTATATCTTATCATTAGTTAACTATATCTTTTTTACTTCTACCTGTTTTTAATGTTCCTTTTACTACTTAAGAGAGTCCTATCTTATATCAGAATAAAAAACACTCACATCATCTTGTATATCAGCATCAGCTCCTTCGTTTAACAGAAATTTCACAACCTCGTGGTGCCCGCCAGCCGCAGCCAGGTGCAGGGCGGTCTCGCCTTCAGGCCCCCGCGTATTGACATTGGCACCACTCCTGGATAAAACAATCAACATTTATTAATATTTTTTCTGTACTTTACAAGGGATAATAGGGTCAAAGGGACTTTCCAAAGTTCAAAGTTGGACACGCAAGAAACAAGAAGTCAACAATGTTTACGACATGAGTAACAAATCAATAAACCGTCAATATTACCTAGTAATAATTACAAATAAATAAAAGGAGGGAAAATCCAGTCCTACCTGTTCAGAAAAAGTTTAACCCAGAGACTCCGCATTATAATTGTAGGTGCTTTTAATAATTATTGCAATGTAATTGAAACTAAAACATCAAATGTGATGTATTTTATAAAAGGCAATCAAAGATTAACACAAACAATATTACTTTAAAAAATAAAATATTTGATAGTGAAGGAAATTAGGTACAATAACAAAGAAAGTATTGAAATTAAATTAGTTCTAAAAATAATTCTTGAGATAATGATTTAGAAATTGTAGCAATTATAACAATGCCAATCTTTCCAATAGAAAATCATCTGTAATATCTCTGGAATCCTGTACCAATATCATTTGACATCATTATCACAAAGGAAGTAGATAATAGTAGCTAAATAGGTGTAAAGTACTTACCACACCAGATCTTGACAACTATTTAACTGACCGTAGCTCGCGGCCCAGTGCAGGGCCGTGAGACCATGCTCGTCGGTGATATCAACATACTGCTCCAGCTTCACGTCTTCACGAGTTATTTCCCCGCGCCCAGCCTTAGCGTGAAAGCTACAGTCGGGCTGTGGCAGATCGGGAACCCGCGCCTGCGTATTACCTACAACGCGACCTTGACACTAGACAACAATTCGAATCCTTTCAAGATACGAAAATCAATAAATCGCTCGATGCACTATTCTAGTATATTTGACGATAAATGTCACCTCTCTGCAAATTAGTCAAAGCTGTGCACTGGACTGATTTGTAAGGCGTAAACGCGCTCTTCCGCACTCCGTTCAAATTGGGCGCCCATCGTTGATATCCTCCGCTCCCGCTCTTGCTGCTATCCTGGCTTCCAGAATCGAATTCGCACTTGAAGTTATCGACATTTTCTTGCTTTATATTATCAATATTCTTGCCCTCATGTTTGACAGAAACACCTTCTTCCATTTTCACATTTGACAAAACCCAAAGACAAAACAATAGTTTACGATATTTTGACGAATAATGAATATTTTATGAATAAGCCATACATACACATATGTATATCATAGAAATTTGATTTCTTAAAAGAATTGTAAAATAGAAACTACGCCATTGAGTTAAGGTCTAATTTCAGAAACTCAGCAGCAGCTAGCAGATATTTATCTGTACATAGATATTTAAAAGTACTTTATGGCCTTTATAGCATAAAGTTTCACTTGCATAAATAAATTAAATTTACCTTTTAAATATTGAGTATTGGTTTATTGAATCATATTATTTTCAAAATCGTTTTAAAAAAAAATGTTAACAAATTACACAGAGGCTGTAAGGTTAATATATTATGTTATTATAAAAAAAATAGAAAACAAAATGGAGCACTGTGAGTATGCTGTCGTTGTCAATGTATCAGGCCTAGTCTGTCAGTGTCAATACTGTCAATGTGAAAAACAGTTTTATTTTGAATTCAATTCAATTCAAAACGACTGTGATAACATTTACTCAATTATAAAAGATTCCTTTATACACAATATCTTGTATATTCCCTGTTTAATATCTAGAATTCTAGATATTTAGGTACAGCTTGCTACTTGCTTTTAAAAATAATTTTAACAGTGTTCATAAATGGTAATATTCTGTTATATATTTAAATCGTGTTCGATGTATAAAGTGTACTAATTTACACCAATAATCAAGGGTCATATAGGCGTCCGCTAACTGACGCCACTCCAACGGTTTCTGTGGACTGTGGGGTTTCTCACAGTCTTCTTCAGTTCATCCATCCACCTTGTCGGGGGACAACCTGTGCCCTGTTGCCTACACGTGAACGCCACTTAATTTACGGGTAAAAAAATTAAAATGTCTGCTGAGAATCAAATAACTCAACTACAACACGATCTACAGAATGAGTTAACTACTGCAAATCAACTTTTAAGACTGATGTAAGTAACATAACTGCTATCGAGCAATAGTAATGTTTAAAAAATATATTTATTTTTATGATTTAGACTTAGGGTTATACTAATAATAGTTTTTTTGTCACTGTAGATCTATAGAGCTACAGAAAATTAAGGCACTTACAAGACCAGGTGGTGAATTTGAAGCAAACATCAAACAGGTATGTAGCCCTCGCTCTTCAGCTGTCCATAAATAAGTCTGCCGACATCCACTTCTGGACATAGGCCATGTAATGAGAGTTTTGACAACTGAGTCTGTGTGAGAAAGAACACATTTCTTTATTATTGGTGACCAATTTGTGCGTTGATGCCACGAAAGATGCTGCTGCCCATTTGTTGGAATTTAACCCTTTGAGAAGGCAACTTCATCATTATGATACAAGTATATTTTAAAAAGGAAAGACACTGTTTACACTCATAGCCCTACAGTAGGATTTTCTCCTGTGTCGTGAGTGCCATGGAAACACAAAGACAAATACACAAACGCCCAGACACAGAACAGAAATCTAAATTCATTATTCAGATATTTGTCTGGCCCCGGGAATCACACCCGGGCCCAAAGATGTGGTAGACCTGTATGGTGACCGCTCTGCCATGGTGGTAGTTAATATTGAAAGTATAGTACAGAACATACAGTACATACTAAAATAAGAAATTTTAAAAAATTGGTACCACCCCACTCTCCCACGACGTTAGCTGTACGCGTGTGGCGCGCGTGCTAATGCGTTTTTCCAAAATTAAAGTAGCCTATATGTTATTCTACATCATAATCTATCTCTGTACCAAATTTCATCCAGATACGTTTAGTCGTTCTTAAGTTATAGAGTAACAAACATCCATCCACCCGTACATCCACCCGTCCATCCATCCATACATCCATCCTCACAAACTTTCAGCTTTATAATATGACTATCTTAGTAAGATTCTTGACGTCTTATCATTATATTGTATGTATTTATTTTTTCAGAATGCAGATATATTAAAAAATCTAGCCAATATTCAAAAAATAGACCTAGAAAAGGTACCAAAAATGAAGAGAGTACAAATTATGGATACAACTCAAAACTCTCAACCGAATATGTCCTACCAACAACATGACAGCTTTAGAGATAGCATGGAGGAGAGTCAATAAATACTATGTGTAAGTAGTGATGGGTGAACAGGGTTTAAATAATATCACAGGTAATTTAGTAAGGATTGAGCTACTATTTTTTATGTATTTGTATCCTTTACTATGTTCAAATCTGAGAATTGTTTTCTAATACTGTTTTGTGATGTAATTTATTTAATTATACATGGTGGTAAGTAAAACATCGAACAAAGGCAGGGGAAATTCTATATATTCATTACAGTCAAGTTGGGTAACTTTGAATATCTATGTAACTTTGAATAATACTAGTTTCACATATTTTTCCAACACCTGTAACCCAATATAAAACCGATAACTGCGGGAAAGCAATATACCAAATCTTCTAGTTATCGAATATTACTTAAAATTGATAATTGTCTAACAAGGATTGTTTCTTTATATTTCTCTTTTAGTACTAAACTGTATGTGCTAAATTTAGTCATTTAAGAATAGTATAGCATTTACGGAAACTTTGAGTTAACGGTACTTAGTTCACTATGATAAGTTAATTTTATTTGATAAAGTTTTTTTTTCATACAGAATAGGAGTAGAATTGAATACAGAATAATCTAACCCACAACATTATCATATTTTAAGATTTATATATGTCGATCCAAAGTTACTCAAAAGACCCGGTAACTTAAAATGCTCAAACCACAATTTTCTCTAATTATTATAACTAAAACTTAGTAATGCAGTTGATAAATCTTATCTTCGGTTTAAAAACACAAATTTTTCAGTAAAACATAATACAACCATCGTATTTTTTTCTATTTTGAATAATCTGAAATTATTGTTCAAAGTTACCCGACTTGACTGTACCATATTCATGGTGTATTTTTTTCTTTATTGATTTCTTAGCTGTTGGCATAAGTTATTACATGTTTTTATGTTCTTCCTTTAATTTAACACGCTGTATATTGAGGCCATATTACTACAAATTAGATGTATCATACATAATGTTGCTCAATTGTTCCTTGCTCTTAGTACACCAAAACATTTTCCACTTAAATTAAAAGACAACCAAAGGAATAGGAAGTAAGACTACCCATTATTTTGACGTCAATAAGTGTGGAGGGTGGTTATACATTTTTTTTAAATTAAGCATTGTTTGATAAACATTGTAATTGTAATTATCTAATAAGTGGACTGTAAATTGTACGGATATATTTTTTCATAAGTAATAAAATACATTATACTTACAAAACTTTATTTTTATTTCACTTAATGTACATAGTTTTAACTTAGGTATAAAATCTTTACTAACATGTTTTACATGCAATATAACAAATACATAGATTATGAAGCCCACATATTACAAATTAATGAGATAGAAATTAATATCAGGCACAGTTAATTTCTGCTGTATTTAAAAAAATCTTATACAAAGAAAAATAGGGAAATAAACACTTTCTAATTCTACTTATTTTCTAATATATTTTTTTTTACCTAAACTTTGATTAAACCAATAAAAAATGTTGGACCTGCTAATTGTGAGCTAAAATAGCAATATAAATAAAATTGAGAAATTTGCCCAAAAAACACCGCATTTCATGAATCTCATCTGATAAAACTGAGCAAAAATAACAATCGGTTAAAACTTAATTCATCCAAATTTATCCAGTAATTTTTATTTCTTAAATATGTGTCTGGAAAATCATTTTTTTAGTGCACATTTTAACCACGCTTTTTTGTAAATATACCAGAGCAAACTCATTGCTGGTGTCATTAATGGCTTGGATTAAATGCTATAATGTAATATAATAAACCAGTATAATAACATAACTATTAAATATTGACCTCTATTCAGTTACCGCTTTATGGCATCAAGTACACCTATTCAAACCAGTTGGTCCTGTTCATAGATACAAAAACTCATAGTCTACACATCGCCCTTTTCAGTCTCATCATGCTAGGTCAATAAGTCCTTTTCAATTCCATCCTGAGGTGACATGGTATATACATGAAAAATAAGATTTATTAGATACTTCACACTCCTTTCCTATCTACCTATGGATCGATAAATTGTTCAGGGCAGACTTCATACGACATTGATTTTATACCACACCTACTTATTTTCCTGAGCTTGAGGCTGGATTTTTACTGTACAATAAAATATGTATAAATAAATACGAATACTTGGATAAAATTAATATAGTTTAAAAATACATAAGAAATCACAAACACACCAAAAAAGGAGTTATCGATTGGGTTGGGCACCTTAATTATACCTGCACATAACTTAATTTCATAATCTTAAATAGGCCACACCAAAAATGGCTATACTTACATTTTATATAGTTTCAACAGATTAAAATGTTTATCTAAAAACGACATTTTATGGCGATAGGCCTTTACCGGAGTTAACTGATCAATAATTCACCTAAAGCCATGTGGTAACAGCTTACAGACTAGATAGACAACAAATATTCTAAGTTTATATCGTATCAATGTTGAAACACAGCGGATTTTTCTTTGAACCTCTGTCTCCGTTGAGCTTTCTCCTCAGCCTCTCGACGTTTTTCCTCTTGTTCTTGGATGATTTCATCATGGAACTTGTTTGTTTTAGCGAGTTCTTCTATTTTCGCTTCGAAGAAGTTCTTAGCGCCGTTAACCCCAACTTGGTCTACGTTTATTTCTGTCAGCCTCGCCAGAGCTTCCAGACCTGAATCCGTTTCGAGTTCCCCAGCTCGTGCTTTGCTGAAATATTTACATATTTATGTTAATAACAACAATAATCCTAAACTCAAAACCCAGACTTACAAACACTTGAGACTCAGAACAGAACTCTAAATTCTGGCCGGTAATCGAACCCGGAACCCACTGCATTTCAGAGCGGCAGATGACCCGCCAAGGGGGTCGTCGTCATGATAATGCCTTGTATTGAGCTTAATAAAGTAGCTAGATATTAATGTCTTTTTTGTTGACTGAGTTAATACGTATGCATAAGTATGTTATTATAATATTAAATAGGCAACATAAAACCAACAGATTAATTACAGAGCAATCTTGTGAAAATAAAATTGTACCTATGTATTGCTGCAGTCGTTTTATGTCTTTAAGACTAATAAACATGAGTGAATTAAAGTACTTAATTGAATAACTGTTTAAAATAAAATGGAAATCTGTGATGATATCTGGTAAGGAAGAGATATTTTACGAGGCATTCAAACTCCTCTCATAGCAGCGCTTTTGTGACCGACATCAGGTAGGATTTAATTTTTTTTTGGAATTTATTATTATAGACGTACAGGTGTAGGCGGCAGTAGCCACTTAGTAGCAGATACGAGTAAATTGCATGCTTATTTCCTAATCAGAAATTAAATGAAACTTACCGGTATATCAGCAAGAATTCCCTGAAGCTAATCTTGTTGTCACCATCTTCGTCAACTTCAGAAATCATGGCTTTAAGACCTAGATGCGTCTGCGGGGCTCCCAGCCTCTCCATCATGCGCTTCACCTCCGTCAGATCCAGGTACCCATCACGACCTTCGTCGAATCTGGAACATTTAACAAGAATAAATTTTACGAAAAGTGATGGCACACACATGGCTTGCTTTCGTCCTAATTTTAAATGTTTAGTCCATAAAATCGTGGTATATTTTTTTAACATCTTGATTTTTTTAATTCGCCCATTTTACTATGACTAAGACTATGTAATAAAATTCGTCGATTTGATTATTATTAACGACTAGATGATCCCCGCGGTTTCACCAGCGTTTGAAAAGTAAATCGATAAACATGTCGCGAGATTGACACGGCGATAA
>DWPV01004521.1:0-13521 GCA_018251915.1 Urbanus proteus proteus
GAACAAATATAATTATTTTAAAGATCTCATGAGAGAAATATTAATTAAATACGCATTATAGACTTGAATGGAATTTATGTCAATAATTTTCTTCGCTATATAGAATCTCAAAGCTTTTTCATTTTAAACTTCATATATTATAAAGTAACAGTAACGAAATCTCCAATAAAGATTTACGTAGTCGATTTAACACGTGAATTTATATTTCTTAAAGCATAGTTACGTATTCAATTCTTCGTACATCTTTTCAAATAATAAAGTCCATCCATGATTGTAAAAGTTGGTAACAAAAGATCGATACCACTTACTTAATTATAAACTTGAAATGTAGTAAATTGAGTTCAACTTTATATCTACATAAAATCTAATTACGTATGTACTATCTATCCATTCCATGTATTAATATCTACGTTTTTTAAATGTTCTAATATGATCTATTACAAACATTTTATTTTAATGATGAACTTTAAACTTAAAAAAACTTAAAACGCTTTCTATACTCATGGCCCCACAGTAGGATTTTCTACTGTGTCGTGGGTGCAATGGACACACACATACACAAATACACAAGCACCTAGATCCAGAACAGAAATCTAAATCCATCATTAAGAAGGCTGTCTGGCCGGGAGTCGAACCCGGGACCCATCGCGCATCAGACCGGTATGGAAACGGTCGTCTGAACTGAAACTGATAATTATCGTTTGTCCAGGCTTCATCATCATCACGGGCGTGCTCATCATCGCCAGATTGTTGGGCGAGTCAGCAGGATGGAAGACTTCCTTAATGTTCTCCGTACTGGGTTTCATTATGTTCACCGCCGCTGCTGGCATCATCTTCTATGGTAAGTGTCTTACTTTTAAATGTAATTCTTATTTGGATATTAGCTTCATTTCTTATAAGTGGTTTTATAAAACAATACTTTTTTAGAAATGTCGGAGTTATTATTGAGCGTTAAGTTTGGATTGAGGATGCCAAATGTCAAATGTTATTTGCGCTGCGTCAATATTCGGTCAATGTTTGCGCAACTTAAATAACAAAATAGAATGAACAGATTATGTCTACATATTATTTAAATATGGTAAATGGTTTTTTTTTGGTTTGAGACTAAAATAGACATAATGGAACTCTAGGATCTCACAATAATTTTTGATTTAATGGCAAGTGTAATTGTAAATGACAAATCTGCTATCCGTTCGTTTGCTACTTCTACTTCTATTATACCAGAGGTTCTCAAACTTTTTCATCTAGGGCCCACTTTGAAAATCAGTTATTTTGTAGCGCGCCCAATTTTTTTAACTTAAAACCTTAATAACATATTACTTTCCTCTGGAATTTAATAAACCTCTCTTGTATTTTATATTATGTTAATAGCAAATGAGCATGTAACCTATCTAATGGTAAGTGGCCACTGACGCCCATGGACATCAGCGCCCCTCATTTTTCCTGAGCCCTCTATACTTCTAACGCCCACAGGGGGGCGTTATCGCCCACATTGGGAAATACTATTATACAGACAAACAAGAAAAACTTGTTTGTCTGTATAATACAGTTAGTGTCATAAATCCGTGTTACAACTTGGTATTATTAATATACAAATAGGGTACCAACATAATACGCGCTTTGTATAAGACATTGCGTAAAATACCCAATCAATCTAGCCATCAAGCTACCGGCTACTCAATTAGCCGTGAACGTTGAATAGTACTTCAATACATCATTGTGGCGTAATTATCACGTTTAGCTAGTATCTGTGATTACTGTGGTTAGTATCGTAATATGAGTAATACTACTGGATACTACTAGCTAAACCCGGTAATGTTTTGCTGTGGCTCAGACTCAAACCGCGCGTAATGTTTGTATTTTAAAACTTATGTTGGTTGAACGAGTATGGTTTGGTTAGGGAAGGTCCATCGTCAGTGCCGGCTTTGGGTAGGAAGGGGCGACCCTAGCGGTCTTTATAATACACATTACAATTAATAACGGTCACCAAATTTTAGTGACGCTCGGGGCGCCAAATATGTTACTTGTTTGGGACACCTAGAAGGCTAAAGCAGACCCTGAGTATCGTCACACCTATTTAAAGCGTGAAATAGGTTTGTTGGAAGAAAGCTGCTGTAAATCTTAGCCCCTACGAATGGCAAAACTTTTAGGTAGAATCCCTGTCAATAATAGAATTGGTTACCTACAGATTTAAATGATTCGAATTTAAATGCTCGTTTGCTTCTTCAATCCTCCAATATAAAAAAAATATATTAATTATTCGGTGCCACTTAAGCTAACATTAGATGGCGTAAGCGTATTTGTGGCTACATTCCATTAAAATCGGTACCGTAATACATCTTTAATATGCACAGTACAAACTGTTTGCTTACTTTACTGTAAATAGTGAGCGTTGGTCGGAGATTTGATGTCGTGTGCCACTTCCGTTTTTAAGACAGTGTTGCTATATTTAAATTTAAATTTGTCAATTTGATGCTTAAAAATAAGGGGTATTCCAAACGTAACACTCTTTATCATCAACATTGATTGTGTTATGATTATTGTTTAATATCAACAATACTTTTGTTTTAATTTGCTTTCACGCAGGCTCCATTATTTAATATGAAAAGATAGTTTCCAGTATAATATTCATATTTATTAATAAATAATTTATCATTATACTCATGTTTTTCTGAAATTAATTGATTCTCCGTTTTAAGCATAGACTTGCAATTTTAAGGGTTTCTTTTTTCCACATTAGTATTTTGTATTCTACATTTTAATGAAAATAAAATATTCTTTAATTCCAGACTGGCACAGGTCATACTATGTGAACATTCGTCCGAATAAAGAAGCCTATGACCTCCTCATATCTTCTGGAGTATTCGCCGTCATCGACGCTGCCGTGTTCCTCATACACGCCATCATAACTTTCATGAACGAAGCTGACTATTGATCAGTTCTCTAAAAACCGAGACACCGTGTAACCAAACATACGTAATCAAAGATATTATTATTATGTATCAGTTAATTATTAATTAAATTACAGACTTTTATTTTAATTTAAGAATGTAACATGCATATATCATTTTTATTTACTCCAAAGTATTATTTTTAGCATATTTTGTGTAGAATAGTTTTGTGTAAGTTCTAATAGTTATATAAAAGAAAAGGTTGTCCTGGAGAGTAGCTATTGGATTTGTTTTATTTTATTTTAATTAGGGAATATTATAACTTAAGTTAATTTAAGTGTTCTTAGAAGTTGTCCTATGACGCAGCTACATAAGAGCATTGAGGCAGCTAAAATAACAAATATAATAACTGTAAAATTGAACTCTACTTTCGGCCGAATAAGTGCAAGTTTAGGAAATAGAAAGAATCACATAGAATAATACACACATAATGTTTTTATCTTCTTATTTGGTCAAATTAATTTATTGATATATATTACATAAAAAGATAGCAAATAAATTCTTAAATACTGTAACATTCCTAAAACTTAAAATAAAGGTATTAGTAAGTTTAAAATATACTAAATACCATCGCATTACGATATTCCTTCCCAAGTGCACGTATATTTTCAGCGAAACGCCGACTGTATTTTGTTGTATATTATGTTTTTAGTTTAATATTTTGATCTAGGACTTACGAACGAAATAAAACCACCGTTGCTATAACTAACTTATTTTAAGCTAAACTGTTTAAATTTCAAATTATATCAAAAATTTCCTCATTTTAACCGTAATTTTAATGTAAGCCGTTTAATTTTCTGTAATTTGGGTTAAATCATAAAAACTAAAACAATTTGTATAATTGGATTTTTTATTGGTTATTTATTCGATTTTGTTATAACTTTATTTATAAGGAGCACATTATTATTTTATGTTTAAGATTATTTTTGTATTAAAGGGAGAACCAAAGCAGTAATCAGTATCCGTCCAGTGGTAGATAAGTTTTACATAACACTTATAAATTAACTGGTCAGTAACACATCCAATTAAGTTTTAATGTACGTAATCGTTTCATTGATAATTTTTATACTAACAATACTATCTCAAAAGAATCTGTAAACTAACATCTTATACTCGTACACATTACAGTGATTGTGACAATGAAATTTTATAATTTGACACGCAAGAGATTATAGTATATCATACTGAACACGCGATTAACTAATTTCCTCTACTTTCTTTATTCTTACTTACTGTAGCTTTTAAATAAAATTCTTTCTATGATTTTAATATTCTTCTTCAGTAGGTTATAAGTTAATTTTACGTGCTTATTGGAAGAATCAAAATTATCGCGAATATAATATTTTTCATCATCGTCATTATTTAATTTAGGTATATCATAATTATTTAGTTTTAGGTATAAGATATATTTACCGCAAGTGTTGTGAATGTTTGATTTAATGACGTTGCTTAGCTGTTAGCGAGAGATGTGAAGTTTTTTGGTTAGAATGTAATTTAAATTTTAGCCGTAAGTAGATTTGTAATATACATATAGAATTTATTTTATTCCATAATATAACAATGTTATTTGGCGCTAATGTTACCTTAAATAACCTGCACTACATTCGGCACAACATGAAAGGTACTCGCGTCACCTAATTTCAGATTTTTTAATAATGTTCGTAAATTAATGACATGACATAATTATTGTATAAATTGTATCTGCTGTAATTTTATTAAATAAAAATTCTAAATTGCTCTGTGTCTTTACTATACCTACCTACGCTACCTACCTTCATATCCCCAAATAGAAGTAAGATGTGAAATAAAGAGTAATCAAGAAGAATAGCTTTATTGTGAGAGGATATCAAAGCCTAAAATAATAGGTAAGCTATAAAATCGAACTATACAAATAAATAAAAATGAAGTATCTGTTTGTAATGTCAAAATAATAATTTTGGGTCATTCATAAATTACGTCACACGAATTTCATGATTTTTGACGCCTCCCCCCTTATCACAGCTGGTCACATTAGTGAGACCCAGTTTAGTACATGCCCATATATCAATGGACAAAATATGAGCCTGTAGACCTGAATTTTTACGTATTTTATAAATACTACTAAAACCAAATGGAAAAATAACGTTTCCCGTGTCAGCTTGTCCAAATTAAATTGCCTGTATGTAGGCACCCTAAGTTCCGATTCCATCAGTAGCGTCCTCTGTAGACTTCAATTTTATAAGTAAACCTCATGTAAACCCTAACACGTGGCTTAACAGTCGTAAATTAAATAAATTCAATTCAAAATTTATAACATATTTGATGCGTGTGTTTATGTAACATGTAAGGAGATGTAAGGTTTATCACTTAAATCGTTTAAATCTTTTTATAAAATAAATATTAAAAAATAAGAAGTTCCTACTTAAATTCACTTCAAGTCATACAAGTATCCGATCTCTTGGATTTCGCAACAATAATAAGAAAGAGGGAGATATAAGATAACCTAAAATAGTTTACTAAAACAAAACGTCGTGTATTGTTAATTGTTTTAAATTTGATTACATTAATGTGCTTACCTTTTCAGCTTTCGCCAAGTAGATCCACAGTTTGCGCCATGTTGAAAACTTCTTTTGGTCACTGAAATTATATTGCATTTCTTTCGACGCATAGCGAGTGCTAAGCGGCGATCGGTAGTTACAGAATTCAGAATTCTGTATTTCCACGGGAGCATCGATTGAAAACATGTTGAATCACTTAAAACTATGTGTAACTTAATAAAAAATTCAATAAAAATCTTATTCAGAGACTAAACAGCTGACTGGTTGACAAGTTACTGTACTGTCGTACCAAATAAATGTGTTTGACTTCAAGGTCCCACAAACAAATACGCGGGAGAATTCAATAGAGATAACAAGGTTATCGCTTGTAGCCTGATGTAACTTGCTTATTGAAAAATATTATTGAACTTACAAAAGTAGGGTATTAATGTTGCGTTAGGTTCTGTAACTAAGTTAAATTGACTTATTGTAAAAACATTGCGTCACGCTTTTTGCTGTTACTTAAAGTTTTCTTTAGCAATGGTAGAAAATTGCAGTCACTTATTCTTAAGGTACTCCTTGACTTGGAAATCTTGGAATTACTAACTATTATTTATCATAGTTGAGTTCAAAATTTCCGATATTAGGTATTCTTATAAACCGCATCAGTAACAACAATTTATATTATAAATAATGCTTAAAAGTTTATCATTTTTGAAAGGTACTGCAGTACAGATCTACTTACCTGTTTATAAATATTAGGCATGAATTAAAAACAGGTTAAATTTCTTGTGTATGAACTTAAAATGTTTAGTAAGAAAGTTTGAATATTAAAAAAAAACAAATTCAAGTTTGAAACACACTTTATTTACAACAATGTATTCTAAGTCAACAGTGTTGCATAATTATGTATATGTATTAAAAAAATATTTTATCATGTATATAAAAATAACTTAATATTTATTGTCAGTTGTTACTGTGTAATTAAGGATAGTATATGTATTTTATGCTGCACCATTCTGCGTTCATAATGAATATGATATATTTTATTATTTGTGCTAGAATTTCTTTATGCATGGTATTGAATATAAATTCAGCGGATAGTCTATACCACTTAAATAATAAGTTTTTATATCATTCAATATACATACATGTACATTTTTTGTGATATTGTGTAATGTTCGAGATTTTTATTTTATTTTATGAGTATACCATACGATGAGGCAGTGGTCTTCAGGCCATCATTGGCACAACTATTTTTATCATAGCAGTTACAAGGTAGTACTTATCCATACCATAATGTAACTTAGTCCAGGGTTTCTCTAACTTGAAGTCCCTGTGCATGAGTGTGCACTGTACAGTAAAGGGTATAGATTTTCAAAATATTAAGAGGCATCATAGTGTCCATAGTAGTTGTTAGGGCTTATTAAATACATACATGCTTCTTTCGGCTTCGTTTAACGGCTTTTTCGGAGGTCACATTAATACATAGTAGCTAAAAACAATGACTTGTTTTTAATGACCTGTTTTAAATGACTTTTTAAACAATAACTTGTTTTAAATAACTTTAATCTGATGCTAGTCCAAAGAGTTCAGTTTCCATACAAAAGGGTCGTTTAGTTGTTATCAAAAGTGTTCACTTACCGGTAAAATGTATTAAAAGTGACGAAGTGTTTAAGATAATGGGCAGATGCTACATAAATACAAATTAAATTATTACAAAAATAAATTTCATTTATTTTAATATTTGTAGTCTCATATACACAGCTGCCGGTTTTGAAACCTATATTTTAATATGGAATAGTGATTCATTGATCACTGATTAACAAACTCATAATAGATAAAATACAATGGTAAAGAGAAAAAACTCATATTTATTTCAGTATATAAATAGCAATATATATTTTAATTACAAATATCAGTGACCATATGTAAAGTATCAGAACCATCAGTTACGCTGTTTTTAGACTTGAATGAATGTTGTTTTAATACTGTAATATTGAACTTAACAAATATCAAAATTACAAAATTTAATACATAACAACTTTTTGTTTTATTCGATAAATATACCTATTTATTTAATCGCTGCAATGAATACTGAAAAATAAGAACACATATCCTACCATTACAAAAATATATTTAACTTTTCATATGATTGTTGTTTGCTAAATTGAGCTTAAAAAGTAAGTCATTATCACTGGTAAATATTTCTACACCAATTCGCGAATAATATAAATAAAATCTTTATTTTAGATTTATATAAATTATAAGTTAAGATGTTTTTTAGAATTAACTAGTTCTGTATAATAAATATACAATACATTTTATCATACACTGAAATTTATAAATAACATATCATCCAATCATATCACTAATACCCTATTGATAGACAATGATTTGTTTGGATTGGACAGATTCATTTTGTGAAGACAATATTCTATATTTAAACCTTGCTTTTGAGCGACTTCATCATTTTCTCCAACTTCATTGCCTTCTGAAGGTCGCCGCTGATTTTGAGTTTGCCCATCATGAAAGCTGTCGCGGGTTTCAGTTTTCCTGAAATGACAAAAATATAGATTTATTATAGACAATTAATAATAAAGAAAAAATTACAACCTTTTAGCAATAAACCGTACCCTCTACCAATACGCATTGGAGCAGTGTGATGAAACAAACTCTAATATTTCTCCAGTTCTTTTTTATTTTATAGATGCAGCAAATGAACATGCAGTCCACCTGATGGTAAGTGGTCACCTCAAGGACACTCATGATCCATCCTAGGTAAGAGTCTATCTCAGGTCAGCCATAGGTGTGTTGCTACCCCTGAGAACTAAATTAAATTGCCTCAGATAAGTGTCTACCTCCCTTTAGACTAGAATAGCGCTTAATACTGCGTTATTAGGCAGACTGCCGCCGGAGTCAATCCAGATTCTACCATTATTTTATATTTACGTAACGATAAGGCAGACCACCGGATGGAAAGTGGTCACCACCGCCATTTGCAACACCAGAGGAGTCGCCAATGCATCGCCAGCCTTGAAGGAAAGCTCTTTTTGCAGCTTTGGCACCTTAAGACAAACTGGTATAAACAAAAATAAGGGTATAATACCAACCAGCAAACATATCAGCGAAGTTGTTGCTGTCCATGGTGAGAGTGGCGTCGGGGGCGTTCTTGGGCTCCCCCTGTCCGCACGCGCCTTCACCATTCTTCAGGTCAAGGTGCCATACACCTTCTTCCTTGCCTGGATAGTAGGAAACATGATATAATAATATAATGTTAAACTTTAAGGTTTTTTTAAAAATATGGGTACCTCTCTACGACTACATATTTTTGAATAAAACTAGAAGTGTATTAGAAAATTCTATGTTGAATGATTGCTTATTAAGCCTCTATGACCTACTAAGCGATTGTCATTAATATATCCTATATACCAAGAATTAAATCTATTGCTAGATAACACTTAAAATAATAAATTAAAATAACTAGTATCAATTCGATAATAAGTCCAGGAGTGGGATTCCATGTCCCAATAAAAATAGAATAGTAAAAAATAATGTTTAATACCTTTGACATTAAACTGGAACACGGCTTGAGTCTTCTTGACAAGATCCGGTGTAATAGATTTGCCAATAGCATCAAATAAGGTGGGGATCTGACCACCAGACGGCTGTGAAATAATTTAATAATTATTCAAATTAGAGTTAGTCCTATATATAGTTATACAAGGTTTTGTAAATCAATTTTATAATTATAAATCAAATTATGTTTAAGAATTATTATTACATTAGATAATTTTGTCTATGGTCAATCATAATTGGAACATGTACCTACAGAATTTACTTTTAATCTATTATGAAATATGGACTTTAATCTTATCTGATACAAGTTTTACAGTCCATAACTTTACAGCTTAATAGATAGTATACTGCTGATATTGCCAAAGTTAATGTATCTTACCTTATATTTTGATAGTACATCGTGAGATTTGCAAGTGTCTATGCGATTATATTTGTGTAATTTAGTGAATTTAATATCATTTACAAGTTTTATCTGGGATATTAACATTAGCATTTCATTCCATTGAGAGAGTAATTACTGTAATCTTTAACTTTTTTCAGTAATTTTATCCCAACGTAAAATACTGATGCTTATTTTAAGTGATTTGTATATAAGTTTGTTTTAAAGTGGCTTCTACGTTTCTTTAAATTAAATTTTGTGCATATTTAAAAATGGTAAATTGTCTTAATAGAATGAGTGCTTTGATAATTAAAATCATCAAAAATATAATGTTTATTTATTATGCATCATTATATTACTGATTTGCTCAGTAGGTAATTAGGTATTACTCTTTATTTTGAATGTTTGCATAAGAATTTTATGTTTATGCCTTGATTATACTATAGGTTATTCCTTTTTGTTAAATATACTTAGACGTACTTAAACTATATTAGACACTAAAGTACTACGAATAAGTGGCCATAGATATATTTAAATATAGATATATTTCAAAAATCAACAAAACAAATTTGGTTTCATCATATCATTTGTTATCTTCACACCTTTTTGGCGGCAGCATCCTCAGTCACATCCAAAAAGAAGTCAGGTAACAGATTATCTATATTACCTGTGAACAAACACGAGGCCAATTTTGAAAAAGTATAAAACGGTTTGTCTATGGATGACAGCCAAAAGGGGAAGTAACTTCTTTTAACGGGTTGTCTAGGAACTTAATACGATAGACAACTAAAGAGTGAACTTATTATATTTTATTTCACTTTTTTTTTATTTTCCTCGCCATTTATATCCGATAAATATATTTTACATTTCTATGACCACTTATTCCGAGGCAACTACAATTTCGTCAATGAGGAACAATTATTATTAGATTCACACTGTCAATCAGGACCTGTCTTTATAATAACAGTGTTTCTCCATCTAGCGTACAGTTTCAGTCAACCAGCGAGCAGATCATGCTATCGACAGATAGTAACGCAATCAGTATACAGTTTGTAGCAATCAACATGCAGTTTAAGCCAATTTATGTACAGTGCTCAGATAAATAAAATTTATTGATCTAAGGTACAATGTGAGCCGATCAGCGTGTAATTCACTACCCACGTATGTCCTGGCATATTTCTACACTATGTCGTGGAAAAATGGTATAACCATTGATTATATTTAAACGACATGTCAAAAGCACTAGTAAAATATAAGGTATTATTTATTGAAGAAAAAAATCTTAGAAGGAAAACTAATTTTATCTAGTATTTAATATTATAAAAATATACTAAATTATGCAATTATTAAATACAGCTATTGTCTTCAAAATAGGCAAAACAATAGGATAGGTAATAGGTTTTTATATAGTAGAAAAATCCATCGCGTTATTATAAACAATTACAACTCTTCTTAATCTCATAGCATTGTCCTGCTTATAGTGTAATTATGCAGAACAAGATTTTATCTCTGAATTTATTAAAATAATGCTACGTAATAAACGTTAAATGATAACAATTTGTTTAAAATAATATTGAGATGTTCAAATTTTAACATGTCATGAGTGTAAAGTAGTCACTGATTATCTAATTTCACGGATTTAATTGCACTAATTGCAGCCTATCTTTTTCCAAATTTGGTTACCGAAAATTGAGTTAGTTACAGCTATATTATAAGAAATATAGGCTCTCATGCTTCTCACAAGTCGATCATTACTTCAAAGTATCTCGGAAACACTTTAGTATAGTACTTTAGTATATTAGTATCATTTTTTGTTCATTCATAATCTCTTTATCTTAACTATTTTCTGTATAAACAATATTCATTTCATGTTGCAATTTTGAAAATTCAAAAAAAGCTAAAGATTCAAAAAAAAGTTCGTTACCGTGTATTATTGCATAGCATGTGACAAGGATCGGGAAAATAACATCAAACACTCAAAAATTGTTCCTCATTGACAAAACATTTAATCCATTATCCAGTGCATGTGCACTAAACAGTACTACGGCGTACAACGAACCTTCTCCGAGCGGTTCACCGCGGTGGTGTGGTAGCGGCGGACGGACGTTTTGAACGCGTGGCTGATCGTATGCGGCTCGTCCAAGAACCCGTCCAATAGGAGCTTGTCCACGTTCTCTGCTCATACCATCAATTCTTATGTTCTTAACAACTAAGTTATGAATTTCGTTCTTACCTTAACTAAGTCATGGACGTGGTTCTTATGATTGCATATCCAACATTTAGATACTCACGAGTAGTTTGATTAATATGGCAAACAATAACGAATATGTAAGAATAGCCCACGTTAACGGGCAAATAATTCTTTGATTCGGGCTACTAGTATTTGTGGCAAGCACCGCATACATTCATGAGTTATTTAAATATTTGTTTTCGCAATTATCATCACAACCTAGGCGAGTATCTAAATGTTGAACATCTATTTAGTTTATGGAAAATAACTGTTTTTTTAGAAGTGTCAAACGAGCATGCAGTATACCTGGTGGTAAATGGCTCCTACCGCGCATACGCCTCTGTTATTAACTCCAAATAGTATCAGTTTATAACTTAGGTCAAGCGTAGGTATGTTGTAATCCCTTGTGACAAAGTTATAGCTTGGATAGTTGTCTCTCTTACCACACCCGTCAAACTGGAATATAGCAACACCACACCTCTTTCAGAAATGTTGCTCCGGAGGTGGTGGTAACTCCAGAGTAAATCTACGAGGAATATACAGGCCATATCGTGCGATGTTGTGAATTCGATAGGTGCCCAATAGTGACTTCATTCTTCAAAGACACATCAACTAGTAAGCTCTAGTTGTTGTTAATTAGATAGCAGTATTAAAACCTTATCGGTGGCCTTATAAATTTGGGAACATCCTACATGAAATGGGCACTAACCAGTTGTTTCCTTACTAATCCGCATGGGAGCAACATGGTGGAATATCCAGGCATCTAATTGTACGATGCTTTAGCAACAATAATGGAAAATAGCTTAATCTCACATAGGACGACTAACCAGCCCAGTTAGCCCGGCAAAGAGCTTCTAAGTATTGTAGATGTCTGTACATTTTATGTATTATATTATAACATGTTTCTGTAACATCAATATACTCACTGGGATCGCAGGCGTAAGGCGTGAGGTCTTTCACGCCAGCCTCTCTTACGACGTCCTCGTCGATGGCGAAGTTGCCTGTGTATTTCTTTGGATCTCTGTAGAAGTAAAATAAAGCAAAGTGATTAAAACAAAGACACTTCAGGTAGCTGTGTGGCATATTCTGGAGTTATTATTTAATTAATCAAACGGAGGTACAAGTTGATAGTTTGTCATACAAATGTTCTTAGCCTCAAAAACCATTGGTGCGAGTTGCGGATAAGGTTAGTATTAGTTTGTTATTGTTATAAAATTTAACACATTGAACTTTCCTTGAAACAATCTCGATCTTTGATTCTACCGTCGTAAAATTTTAGTACCTAAACGGTCCGCTAGGAGCGCTGCATGTAGATGTATGGACCCAAACGTAAACGATGAACATTTAAAACCCGGCTACAAAGACTCTTTTATTTCAGTTTTCAGGCACCGTATTTAAAAATTATATAGCCTTTGTCACTATGACAATTGAGAAAAATCCAACGACACCTCATATATTACAATCCGTCAAGCCGTTTGGATGGTAGGGCATGCCAAACAAACATACATATACATACATACCTATGCTCGAAAAACATTACTCTCCTTCTGAAGCAGTCGGGTAAATACAAATAGACTTTAAAGATGTGTTGTTTACTACATATAACTCTGTTGACCCGCGTGGCGGAACGGTTGCCATACCCGTCTGACGTGCAATGGCTCCCGGGTTCGATTCCCGGCCAGACAGACATCTGAATGATGAATTTAGATTTCTGTTCTGGGTCCCAGACCGTATTCGTGTATCTGTGTGTCCATGGCACCCACGACACAGGAGAAAATCCTACTTTTTTTTTTAAGTTATTTTATAAAAATATATTACAAGGCGTAGGCGGCGGCCCACACCATCTCAGGCTTGCGACTGGTCGAC
>DWPV01004522.1:0-13519 GCA_018251915.1 Urbanus proteus proteus
CCACTAAGCCAACAAATTATTTTAAAACCCATTTGATCTTTTTAATAAATCAATTATAAAATAATCAAATTTCCATATTTGACCACGTGATTGAAAACGCACGGTATTGGCTGAATCAAAAGTGACGTTACATGTCAGTAGACAGTAAACGTCAGTCAGCAGACAGCTGCCGAACTTGTATGCTGGCAGGTGTCGTCACCTAACAGTATAACCCATGATTCACGTGACTCAGTTTTGGCGGCAATTTCATAAATTTAAACTTTGATGATGATTTTTGTAATAAATAGAGTAATTGACAAAGATTTAATTAAATCACAAATGTATCATGATATAACGAATAATATGAGCTATTTTCCTAAAATCGGTCAAATACCCTACTGTTTTGAAATCTAGAGATCCTCATTAACTCATTATAAGACGTTTTAAACTCTTTTATCTTCGCAGAATGCTTTCTACCAAAAATAAGTGTAATAAAACCAATGTTCTACCAACCATCAAATCTTATATCTTTTTACGTTTCAGTTGCAAAAATTTCAAAACTTAATATGTTTTACAATAAACTATTTTATTATTGCAATTTTAAATGCAGTGAATATTACTACTTTTTCCATCGTGACGTGAGTTTGTCATATTTACAACGGCATGCTTTACTAGATTTTAAATAGTTCCAATGTCATTTTGCGACAACTGATACTGGTATAGTTTACTTACATCACATGCTTTAAAACTTATATATTTGCATGTTAAATATGTCAGCGGTAAATAATTTCTGAATATTTTGGTATTAAATAATTTACTGGGGGTGTGTTGGTGCTTGGTAGATTTTATAAAAATATAGTATTTTTTTGTCATAAAACTAGGCAACATTGTCACAATTGACCGCCACCCGTGAGCAAATCGCTTGCTCGGTCTCGCTCTGTCGATCGAGTCCGGTACTGGAAGCCATTTTATTTTTGTGAATGTGACAAAATAATTTTACGGGATATCTCGTATTTAAACTTATAGTGTCAATGTGTGCCTGCGTTGAGTGTCTTTCGTGACGTGTGTTCGTGCTGACAAAATAGAGAATGTACGTGTTTCAAATCGGTTTGTGGTGACCTGCCCGTTTCTTACGCGGTCGTACAGGCAGGCATCGATTAGTGCAACAAGGCAGTCCGTAATAACGGCAAATCGAGGCCCTGGGATAGTTTGTGGTGTGAGCCATGGGCAACAATGCTGCCACCGCGAACAAAAAGGTGGACGCCGCCGAAAGCGTCAAGGAATTCCTCGACCAAGCAAAGGAGGATTTTGAGGAGAAATGGAAGAAGAATCCTACCAACACCGCCGGACTGAACGACTTCGAGCGGATAAAAACGCTCGGAACGGGCTCATTCGGGCGAGTCATGATAGTGCAACATAAACCAACCAAGGAATATTACGCCATGAAAATATTAGATAAACAAAAAGTGGTCAAGCTGAAACAGGTGGAGCATACGCTGAACGAAAAGCGGATACTGCAGGCCATCAACTTCCCGTTCCTGGTGAGCCTGAAGTTCCACTTCAAGGACAACTCGAATCTGTACATGGTGCTGGAGTATGTGCCTGGAGGTGAAATGTTCTCGCACTTGCGGAAGGTGGGTCGGTTCTCGGAGCCTCACTCGCGCTTCTACGCAGCCCAGATCGTGCTCGCGTTCGAATACCTGCACTACCTCGACCTCATATACCGGGATTTGAAGCCCGAGAACCTGCTGATTGATTCTCAGGGCTACCTCAAAGTGACCGACTTCGGGTTCGCGAAGCGCGTCAAGGGCCGTACGTGGACGTTGTGCGGCACGCCCGAGTACCTCGCCCCAGAGATCATCCTTTCGAAGGGCTACAACAAGGCCGTGGACTGGTGGGCGCTCGGAGTCTTAGTCTATGAAATGGCGGCCGGCTACCCGCCGTTCTTCGCCGACCAGCCCATCCAGATCTACGAGAAGATCGTATCGGGCAAGGTCCGCTTCCCGTCGCACTTCGGCTCGGACCTGAAGGACCTCCTGCGCAACCTATTGCAGGTGGACCTGACGAAGCGGTACGGCAACCTGAAGGCGGGCGTGAACGATATCAAAGGTCACAAATGGTTCTCGAGCACCGACTGGATCGCAGTCTTTCAGAAGAAGATCGAGGCGCCGTTCATTCCTCGCTGCAAGGGGCCAGGCGACACGAGCAACTTCGACGACTACGAGGAGGAGGCGCTGCGCATCTCCTCGACGGAGAAATGCGCCAAGGAGTTCGCGGAGTTCTGAGCTCGCGTCTGGAGCCTGCGCCCGGGCGTCCCCGTGAGTAGGTGTATTGTTTAGTGAATCTTCCGCGACACGAGTCCTGGAAGGAAAGTTCGTCATTAGGCCGACAGCTCTGGGTATTATAGACGTTGAAGCGCCCCCAGGCTGGCGCGCCCGGTGTATCAAATTTGGAGTATAAGCGAGATGGTAGTAGAACTGATTTCCGATATTTCGGTGGCGTTCATTTGCTTAGTGCCCTTGGAGTTGACACAATGCTGAGGCCGTGGACGGCCTCCGTTCTGGTGATCTTCCCGTGCTGTAGTGGGTGTGACCGTGAGCGTGCAGCGTTGGTGTCAGTACTAAGTATTTATTTTCAGTACGTAGTAGTTTGCCTTTGATCGCATTGGGATGTGGTAAGCTTTATTATGTATTTTCTATTGTTTTTATGGAAACAATGCAATTTGTATATTTAAAAGGTTTTCTCGTTGCTTTAAGATTAACTTCTTCACAAGTGAATTTCTGAATTACGACTTTTATTAATAAATACATCACTTTCAGTCATGGTTATAGATTCAATCACTAATTTAGTCAGGTATTGAATTGAATTTCTTAAAATGTGTTAGTTAATATCGATGGAATGTTATATTATGTATAGTTTTAATTATTTGACATTTTGTTAGTTATTGGTTTTATTTGAAATTATATTGTTAAATCAGTTGATATTGTAATTAGGGACTTGTAATTGTGTACTACATCAAAATATTGAAGAGATTAATTTATTACATTTGAATGTAGTTGTGTTCATTGTGCAATCAACCTGCTTGTGATCTGATGAGAGGATGTTTGGGTTTTAAGTGTAATTTGTATAGTTCCTTATTTTGTAGTTTTATTTACTATTATTTGAAGTTAACGCTTCTGCAGCCAGATTCAATTAGTTCAAATATTATTACGACTAGGTCTTATTGTTAGCATCAGTTTATTAAAAGCAATAAACTCTAACATTCTTATAAACATATTCCTAGAATTAGAGTAATATTTAACATATTGTTTACTTAACGATGTTGTTATATAAATTGAATCACAGAAATAAGCTTATTAAAATAAAAATTATCTCAAACTATTATTTCTGATTCAATCTCTATCAACATTCTAAGTAAGCAGTATGTTAGAGCGTAGGTATCAATAATATTTTTAAAGTAGCACAAATTGAATAATGAGAGAAATTTTTTATCATAATATTTCTTTAATTGTGGGAATATGTTAAACTTCCTAGAAATAAATTCTTCATGCCGTGATGGCAGAATCTTGTCATTGAGACTGATGTTATCAATAAGCATAGTAAGCTAAATATCCAGTGCTGATTATACAGGAGTGTTTGAGATCATCTGGCCGTTTACTATAAAGTGCCTATTCATACAAACAACCACACCACATTAGAATGTTTGCAAGTAATGGTTATGTGTGAGTAATAGCTATCTTGTGCTAACTACATAAAAAAAACTTGATTTTGCTATAGAGTAGTTTCCTATGCGCGGAGACAGTATCATCCTGACTTCATTTGGAGAGTAATGAGTGATCTGGGTGAATAATTTATTCATACTAAATTGCGTCTGCCCATGCAATTGTCATGGTGTTTGTGGTGTGGTTGTGTGTGAATAGGCACTAAAGTTTGTTAGCTATTAGATGTAGTACTTTGAATCCAGGCTGTACAAATAATTATCTATCTAGTTATTTGTAGTGAATTTTACATTGTGAAACATTGTGCGCGTATGTGGTAAATATATGTTAGGTTGATTATCATGAAAGGTTAAACAATTTAGGCACCATATATTAAAGCCATAGATGTGCCCTCATATAGTTAATAGTATGTATATGCCATTTTATGGCGTGTGATATTTCAATTTCTAAATAATACATATAATCCCATTATTGTCCTACTCCTGGGCACGGGTCTCCACTCATGATGAGTAGAGCCATTGTCTATCACATAGGTCAATGTGGATTGTTAAAATTTTACACATATTTGAATCAATCAAATATGACATTTGGTTTCAAACCTCTAAAATAACCAATGTTCTTCCTATTGGACGACATTGATCTATCAAAACCTCAGGTGATTTATTGGAAATCAAACATTAAATCTGCATTATTATAATTATGATCTATCAAAGCACAATATTCAAAATCATTTCCATACATATTCTGACCGAGGGCATATCTATAGTTTAAATGTATGTTAGGCACATTCATCTTGCATATGATTGTGGGCAATGTGATTTATCAAACATGCACTTAGGATGATTAATTGCCTTTTATTTGGTATTTGCTCTAAATTTAAATTCTAATAGCTGGGGAGTTGTGTAAGTGTTATAAGGAATCATATCAAAAATTATACTATTCAAAAATAATTCATTCTATAAAGTATTGTACTAAATTTTTCATGCATATAATATAGCCTGTCCAAGCTTTGTCTTCACAAGTATAGAGCTATCTATTTACAGAATAAATAAATGAGATAAGTTACCTATGTGTACTAATTCTTTAAATAATTATATATTATGCACTTAAATTAAAATTGGAAACAATGTCTCAACTGGTGAAAGCCTTAATATTTTCCTTTTTTTTCTGAAAATATTTATATATTATTATACTATTTAACTATACCATATGGTGCCATAACTTTTTGTCCATAAGGACATACCTGTATGTTTGTTATATTGGTATTGATATGATAAATATACATTTGATAAAACATCTATAGACCAGTGAAATGCTTGCTATGTCACAATCAGTATTAAACAGCTTGTATTCATTAAGTTGATTTGATCTCTCCTTATAATCCAAAATTATTCATTGTTATCTATAAATACATCATTCTTAGCATATTAAAGGTATCTGAGTAGTCATTGGTCCGTGTTCTAGATTGTGATGCAAGCTGGTATGTAGTTGCCTTTTCATGTTACTTTAAAAATGTACATAATATAGAAAAGCAAAAATTCCTAATATATTGGCTGCATAGAATGGTGTTCAATGAAGATGTAATATATATGAATAGTTTCTCAGATCACTTTCAAACTATTGTTCTTAGAGACAAGTCTGTTTTCTATTGTCTAGTCGAGGGGTATTTACTGGCTTGTTTTTCATGAAAGTCATATTCACCGTTTGGACATTGTTTGTCAAGGTGTTTCAACTTTGTTTCTAGAGTCAAGTCGACTACACGCGTAAACTGTTCCTTGCGCAACACGCGTCTTAGCGTCGCGAGCTACTTTCATTTTTTAATTGCATTATAAATAAGGTATTATGACGTGTACCCTTCGTCACTATCATTGTATATAAAATCTAGAGTGATTGTGTCCCCGGTAAATTATTAGGCGATTCGATATACTGCTTTGAACTACGCAGAGCTAATTTCAGTAGCTTCATGAATAACTCATCGTCATCTTCTCTGGATGTTCTAATGTGAACATTTTAAAATAGTTTCGGATATTATAAACATTAGTGTGGCAGTATTGTGTATTTGCGAGCAGTCTTTTTATATCTGTGCGTATTTATTAATGTTAAAATGTTCACGTCTAGATCTATTATATCGAGTGCCTACAGCATTGAAGTTCAAGTGTAAAAGTCAGTTAATTTCAGTAATTATTTGTCACCATGTATTGATCTTCCATAAAATTACGATGAAATTAAAAATATCGATGTAACAGTACAAAGTTTTGTTTGATTTATGAATAATGCCCGTGAAATATTTAAAGTGATCTGGCGCAGGTTATTTTGGTCGAGTGATTTGCTCGTAATATACATATTGCATTCGGTAAATGCGTGAAGATGTACGTTGAAGATATTACGTATACCGTGTAACGTGGTCCGACATTCTGATCGCACATTTGGCAGCCCACGGAGAGCGCACGTGGGGCGATAATCTGCGGCTTCCTAATAAAACGAAACATGCCGGCTTAGGGCGTCCCCTCACTTATTGGTGGAAAATTGACTGTAGTTAGACGAAATTTTAAAATGAAGATACGTTGGAAAATAAGACCTATGCCAACTTTGGACGACATAAATTCCAGATAATATTGACAAAATTAAAGCGAAAATTAAAACCTGTAAAATAAAGAAACGGATATGTAAATTACTTCAAAGTAATTTATTTCATTAATGGATGAGGTATACACTTAATTATCGCATAATTTAAGGTGCTTTCTTATCTTGTATTTAAATGGAACATTGAAGTTAAACAGGTTGTATTTTGTACATAATTAAATACAGTTTCTTTCTGTAAGGAATGTAGTTGGTGTGAAGTTAGCATCTTAAGACGATTCTCTTAGCGAGCTCTCCCCAGGTCTTTATCTCAGGGAGATAAACGAATGTCTGGCGCTAAGTGCGGCGAGGTTGCCAGATCGCAAACTCAAGATAAATGTATCGTGGGCGGCGGCATTGAAACTATGTTTCCTACTTCATGCTACATTTTTCTTTAGACATGTCTAAATTTAATTAGCGCTTAATGTCTTCGTATTTTGGCGAGACAATCTGGCAGTTCTGTGAATTGGGTGTCTGTTTTATCTCTGGATTACTGGTTACGAATTCCAGGTGTATTAAAAAAATCTAAAGTTTAATTTTGTCATTGTTTGTAAGTTCAATCAAAATATTGTCAGAACACTTACTTAAAACATGAAAAAAAAACCTATTCTTAATGGCCAAAGTGTGCGTTAGTTTGCCTATGCTTGATTAATATGGCGTCTCTCGTGAAATGAGGCGATAACTCATTATGAGACAGTTCTCACAAAAACTAAATTATTATAAAATTAACTAGCATGGTGCTTATTGATATTATTTGTAATTTACGTCTGTTCTTCTAGACCAATCAACAATAGATTAGTAGACAACACTTTCACCTAACGTTCTTTTCTGTTTCATAACAAGCTAACTCGATGTACTGCACTGTTGTTCTAACTATGTATAAATTATTAAACTTCAGGCAATCTGGCCGGAAATCGTTAATATTATGGGAAAACCAGACTAACCAAGGTTGGGAATTCGTTGAAGTCTGTTAAATATTTGTTACGTTTTTGCAACAATTTTCCTTAACTACCTAGTTATAAAATACTTTATGTAAATTGGCGGGAATCTGTTTATGAGTATAATCTCTATATTAGGAACAATGTAGAAATAAAGTCTAGTGCAGATAAATAATAATAAAAATAAAGTAGAATTGAAAATTGAAACCTTTACTTGAAGCCACGTTAATATTGGTTATGCGATATTTTAGGGAATAATGTCCTAAAACAATATTTAATTCAATAGTCCAAAGACTGAAAATATTATTAGTCCAAATGTAAGACATTTATAGTAAGTACAGGAATAGTTTTCAACAAAATTGTTATGAGCATGAACGATACTAATTACTTATGATTACCTTTTACAGCAAATAGGTCTCATACACTATCCCTATATGGGTTTAGTTGGAACGTTGACTCCATATGGCCAGTATCATGCAATAGGTACACTTTTGTAGCTAAATTATTTGAGCATGACTGTTCTTATCTTTCGGAAAATCAGCTGAGCTACTTGTATCTGATATAATATACACAATTTTTACGATAACGTTTGTTTTCAAGCAAGCGTACGAAAGTTAATGTATCTATGATATAATACATTTGCATAATGTTGGATTTATGTTTCATCTAACTGTTTCATTTAGTTCTGGGAAGAGATCCGTGCAAATTTGACACAAAAAAGGTTAATTTTTGACGGAAAAGCGAGAAATATTGGATAAAAGTTGTAAAACAATGTGAGTTTTGCTGTGAGTACCATAAATAATCAAAAATACAAGTGTAAAAAGATCAAATTAATATCCAACTTGATGGGCTTGAACCTGGAACCTTGCATGTGGCAGATCGGCAGGAACATGTTGTCGAGTCGAAATTAGCTTTACAAAAACCTGATTTGGCACAGTCAAATTCCTTTATTTTCTTCATAAAGCATTTTATTTATTTGGATTCGATAAGATCGTACAGTAGTAAGCCATACTCAGTTGCGTGGGAGGAAAATATTACGATGTTATCCATTGATCCAATTTCTTGTATTATTTATAACTGTCTCCACTCTGATTGTTCCATTAAGGATGTTGGCCGATATTGAATGTCTGATTATGTTATGTCATGCGTTTTTTCTTTTTGTAGTGCTAAATGGTTTGTTTCCATAGTATCACTAATAGACATTTGGGGTTTAGACCCATAAAAATTCAAGTCGTTTTATCGAGCACACAGTAGAGTACTAAACCTATCAGTGACACGGGGCGGCAAGGCAGGACCAGGTCCCAATTTTATGAGACTTTTAATTATCCATGGACACAAAGTTCAACACACCCTAAAGGAAAATTTTGGCTGCGACCTTGGTTGGTACAATTTGTGAAACAGGAGTTCCAAGGTTATTGCGATATCACCGCTATTATTTTTGCATTATAGCAGCAATTGTTATATTGTTGTGTTCCAGTTAAATAATTATGGGAAGGCATGTTTACTTTTCGATGCTTTATTTTAGTGCCCACGATTCTCGAGAGAGTCTACCAACTCATTTTTTGACGATTTCAGGATACTATTCTGTATGAATTGATGACAGATGTATGTACTTCTTGTTGGAAGAGCGGTCGACGGTCCGAAAGTAGAGCGAGACGAGCAGTCGCAATAGGCGCTAACTGGCAAAGGGCGCTAAAAAGGTCCTATGTGGCGAAACATTTTCTTAGAAAGATGTTGGTGTGACATCTAAAGGTTCTGGAAAGCGTCAAACGAAGGACACTAAAAAATAATCTACTTCTAAATTGACGAAGGGTTAGAGCCGGCGCCAGGTAAATAAAATAGGCAATCTATCACACATGGTTTCATCAAAGATACGAGCCACGAAGACTTAACAACTTTATTAAACGTATTCCGAATGTTTGGAAGAATTCCTTTTTATCAGCATTACTTTGTTCGTGAAGGGTACGACCTAATGTTTGCACGCTAACATTCTAAGACATAGTTGTGTCTCGCTCTTCTTAAGGAAATACAGTGAGACGCAGGTTTTCTCGTTAACTATTGCCAATCACGACGGAATATGTTTGAATAAGAGGTTGAATACTTTTCGTTTCTCACATTCGAAGGACCAAGTTACGCAACGTGCAAGTAGCTTCTTAAGTATTCACTATGTTCATAATGTGTTTTGCTCAATGATAATATTTATACAGTTTATACTGCCCACGTCTTGCTTGATATTGAGTAGTCTAAACAAACGCGCTAAAAATTCACATTTTACGATTGTCTGACGAATATGCTCAGAATAACTTGTGACGTTAGTACAGTAGGTACAAAATAAAAATTGGGAGCTAACAGCATAATTATTCGCATTTTAAAGTATTTAGTGTGACAATGTTCACAATAAGATCAATATTAGCATTACAATACCGAATACGCGAGTGTTTTCGTCCAATCCGTGTTTTGTTAGTTGTATGGATTTTATAGTTATTTAAGGCGCTATCATATCATATATTATGTATAAAATAATGGCCTGTAATTTTTTTTATATTTTTGAAGGTTGTTTGCGCGAATGAGTGCACCTATCTATCTAATAATCACGTGTAGGTAACTTCTTATGTTCGTGGAAATTATTTGCTGCGAAAAGCGGTGACAACTTGTAATTTTACTCTCACTTTATGTTTTCCATGGGACTAGCTCCCGAAGTAAATAAAGACATCCATTGTATTAGACAATACAATACCTTCAATGGATATTCAATCTTCTAGGCTCATTTTATCTTAAATTGAATTATTGAATGGTTGAGAGTTGAACGGTCGTGAGACAATTAAGTAGTCACTTTATTTTCATTAGGTTTATATTTTGTTTTGCACTACAAACAATAGGTACCAATTATGCCATATAAAATGTTTAGTTCGCTTAAATTGGGTTTAAGTTGATACCTACCCAGTGTATTCACGTAGGTATAACAAAAGTACCTAACCTTAACAAAGTCACTTTGTGACTTCATTAAACTAAACCTACTATACGCAGTGCGAGCTCATGCAGCAAATGTAGATTGTCAGTCTTCAAATTGCTTTAAAATTAATTTTTAGAACGAGATTCCTCAATTGAGCTCATAAGTACTAATGTGCTTAAAATTTGGAAAGCTCTAGGCGTATTTAGTTCCCATGTCTTTGCAGTTCATATGGAATCACCATAAGCCTAACTTCTTAACCAATTTCTCAAGACTCACATATTTTCTTTCTAAATCATTAACATTTTATGGTGAATGTTTACCCTTACGATGTTTTTCTTCGCCTTTATTCTTTTATTGTGCGATTTTTTATTTGTAATATGGACATAAGTTAAAAAAATCACTGCATATGGACTTTGATCTCAGATCTGAAAGACAAAAATCCAAACTGTGACGGCTCTCTGTGTAAAAAACTCAAAATGCCGGCTAATGGATTATAATTCGCGTAGGCTTAAGATAATCGGATCAGTGTGAATGACACTAGCGATAGCGCACAGATAACTTTTGAATAATAGTTTCCATCGTGCGTTCCATGATATCTACTGTAATACATATTTGTAAGGTAGAACGAATATAATTCTACCCGATATGTATCACTAATACCGTCTAGCGTGAAGCAGTGCTTTTGTTTCCCTAGAAGAGTTGGAAGTAGGGATGTTATGGATGTGAAGTTTCGGATTTGGATATGGATACGAATATCTGAAAATAATTATTCCGGTTTCGGATTCGCTTACAGATAAGAAGACAGACGTTATAGAATACATGACAAAGGTGTCTATTCAATTGTCGTGTTGAACCTACAAGAAATAAGCTTCATTAATTAAATTCACAACCAGCTTGTCACAATTAATATTATGCATCAAAAGATATTCATCTTAAAGCAAACTCTTAAACGCAACAATAAAAAAAAATAGATCTACTTTTCCAAGCAAGAAAAACGGAAGAAATTAAAACGGAAAAAAGAAAACGGAAGAGCTGTTTATTATCCTTATTTAAGAAGTTAATTAATTAATCTAGAAGTATGATAGTGCGTGCTAAATTCTGTTCACGCACCTAATATGTAAGTAGTATATTACATGAAACGTTTTAGCGTGTTTCCCCGTGTGTTATCGTAAATTCGTTATCGTTCCATATAAAGGTATGATATGTAGTATGTAAATTCACATAACTATTGCTTTTCACTCTTGAAATCTGTTGTATATCTGTTATATATGTTTACTAGCTCAGATCTTATGAACATAGAAAGTTTAATGATACTTGAATATAACGATTTGATAACCCGCGTGGCAGAGCGGTTACATATGGGTTTGACAAGCAATGGATCCAGGGTTCGATTCCCGGCCAGACAGACATTTGAATGATTAATTTAGATTTCTTTTCTGGGTATGGGTGTTAGTGTATTTTTTGTGTTTTTGTCCATGGCATTTACGACACGAGAAAATCCTACTGAGCTATGAGTGTCGAAAGCTTAGATCATATTTGATGGGTAGAAAACGTTTTGAAGTTACTTTTTTAAGAACGTATCCACCCTAAAATAATAAAGTATTTAACTTTTCTCTGTCGATTAGTTACTGACATGTGTAGATTAGTTAGTATGCGAAGTGTGTGAGATTGTAAGAACGATTTGTAAGCATTCTGATTCCTTGGATCTTCGTGAGGTTTTGGTCGTGACTGGCTTCGCTTGTGGTCACTGCAGTCCCAAATACCCGTTACACGATTCCACGACTTTCTGTTTGTCATGGGCAATTATTACTATTAGGTACGTTTGTTTGTTATAACTATAAAATTTTTGGTAAGTATCAAAAATATGACGACGGTAGGTAATACCTACACTACAATACAACTACATACCTACTAGGTACCTACTAGGTATGTAGTTAGGTCGGAAATTAACGTTAAATTACCCCAAAACTCCAGCGTAACTAAATATCGATATGTCCGATAAACCTCAGGAAAAGTTTATTTAGGTACTTTTAAAATATTTTAACAAGAAAAGTAAATTGTCATTTTTGTTTCCAGTTCTTCACTGATTTCATGAATAGACATAACAAATGTCAAAAATAAACATTCGTTTTTATCAACAAAAGAATTAACAAGCTTGATTTTATTTAATTCATTGCTTATCATTCAATTAATCAGGTTTGGCCCTGGATACAAAAAAAAATGACCGGGTTTTCACGAACACTTAACCCTTTTGGACGGCCCTCTTTCAAACTAGGACAAATCGGGGAAAAAGGGACGGTGGCAGTCACAATGAAAACATAAGATAGAATTTATTAATGTACCTACTTATAATCGAGTTATTAATGTTGATGCCTCAAAAAAATTTCAAGTTAGTGTCTAGGTGCTTGTCATTGCTTTTTTTTAAATATTGAAAGATGATCGAAATTTCTTAGCTTATGACTTTTGATTTAAAATCAATATCAATAATAATCATTAACTAATCAATCATCAGGACATTGCGTTGATATACACCTGCAACTTTTAGAAGTGAAATTTATATGACTAGACGAGACGAGTCTTATCAAGAAATGAAATCAGCATCTATATAACCGCACCTGTTTGCTAATTAACCCGCAAACACGTGTTAGCAAAAACCATTACCTAGTCGTCTATATAAACAGCTGTTACGTCCGCTGTCTTTGCGTCATTGTCACTGGCAAGTTTGCATTTGATAACTGGATGTTGAATATTTATCTCACAATATAGGCATTTGAGATAATCATCTATAGGTACAAGAAATAGATCGCGTTTTATATTTACTTTATGAGATATGACGTGGCTAATCTTATTTAAAACTGGTTTCGACAGCTTCGCTTACAATGTAAAACCCAGAGTGAATAATTTTGGACAATTCTTTTGAGATTAAATCTTCTCTTATTTATCTCTCAGAAACTATTGCTGTCCGTGGTTGTTTAACCAACTTAAATAGAACAATGATTATGTCCGAAGTCAATTAAAGACGCGTTTCCTTTTTTCTTTGTTGCACAACATCCGGAGTCCTCTGAGCGTGTTGCCCTGTCGAACTCAGCTTGGGCGAGCGCTGTTCTCACCGCACCATCACGTGCATGGCGGAATGCGACCACACATACCGCCGTCCTTTCCGGGGCCGCTGGATGGACTAACCTGGTTGTCTCATTGCAAGTCTCGTTGCTCTAAAGGTAGTAGAACTCTACCTAGTTCGACTCCGGCGGCACCACCGCCACACCTATTTCTGCCTTATAACGCCAGTGTTAAGCACTGCTGTGTTCTGG
>DWPV01004523.1:0-13518 GCA_018251915.1 Urbanus proteus proteus
CATCCTGTTGATTAAATTTGTATCTCTGGGATTCATTATGGAATTGATTCATGTCTTCATTTCCGAACTACTTGAAGTGTCAAATGGCTGTAACGTACATATTTGGCAGTATCTATAGTAGCGTTCGTAAGGTTATAGATAGAGTAGATAAACGTTTGGCAGGTTATCATCATGACTAATTTCTAGCAGATTAGTCGTTCGTTGGAACTGTTGGAAGGCAACAGTATGAAGGTACACTCGAGCCCATTTCTGTGATATATGTTTACATTTTTGGCTATAAGTATCTAGTCCTTACACGAAGCGTTAGTATATTTACAACAAAAAGAAGTCACAAATACGCTAGGTAAAATAGTGCAAAACAAACGAACTTATCGATAAGAGAAGGAAGTTTTCTTACATTGTGTTTACAGTCAATGGTAATTGTTTTGGACATTTGATACTAGAATCGTTTATTTATTTCAAGAGAGCTCTATCTGCGCTACTTTGACATGGCAAGTCGTTACTGATAAGTTGGTAATGATGTACATAAGGTACTTAAGTAGGTATATGATCTACAATATTTGTACTTCCTAATTACCTTGTATTATAATCCATAGGATAGGTATAGTAGGTAGATAGAAGAGGTAGGCACCTATCTAGGTAGAAGTAACACTAAACTAACCGACCAACAGAAATAAATCTTAAAGCCAAACCAAATTTATTGTACGTATCGTACTTTATGTAACACGATTAATGTTTATAAAACACGAAATCTGTATACCTGCATATGTATAAGTCACGTGTACAAGCATAGCATCATAGCATGTGCTAAAAATCCTAGCATAGCTTAAACCGATACCCGATGAATCAATAAAGTAAATAGAGGTGGGAAACTCATTACAATTACGTGCAGGCGGCGGTGCGGTTTCGTCCAGAAGCTCGATGCATCTTCGGGTGTGAGTGAGACGCCGCCACCCTTACTTTCGGCAGCCCCCGCCGGGGGGTGTGGACGCACGGCCCTGCACCGCCGGTCTTTATGTTAGCGTGCACGCGTGCAGCAAGCTTCTTTGATGTCCCTTTGTTGCGGAATCCAATTTCGGAATGTAAACCCCCTCCTATTGGTTTTGTACACGTCTACCATAACGTGATACTGAATCACGTTAGCTACTGTGCTAAGAATAATGAGATAATGAATTATTTTAGAGGTATGACACTTGTGTTGTTTTTAGTTTTAATTAATCACTTTGAAGTTAAAACTCTGAGGTTAACTTGTAAGGATTTTTCAGCTTACTAAATGTTTGAATATTTCTTGGTAGTTTCGCCTTTCCATTTTGCACTCGAGTTTTCGTTCTTTTATGCGCCCAGCTCGCGTCCTAATCATGCAAATTTCTTGAGACGGGGGGGTGGCGCCATCTATAACTGTAACTGAAACTTGTAACATCACCCCCGAAGGTCGTTCAAAAGTTCACTCAAGAAATGAATCCGCTGCAGTGAAACACTTTCGTTTGATAGAAGTTCCTTTTCGCTTGTTATTCTAAGGAGCTCTTTGTTTATCTCTCTAGAAACGTATGGTAGCATGTTTAGTTTAATATAAATGTTAAAGGGGAGGACTGATATTAAATTTCGTTGCATGTGAATGAATTGAAATAGTTAAGCTGGTATCTTACTTGAATTTAAACAAAAGAAACAATATAGTCCGTAGTGGTTAGGTGTTTTATTGGGCTGGTTTCCAATAACGAGATAGTTACATCAGGCGGTTAAGCACTAAAGTTTTAACGACCATTGCACCTGGGTTGTTTCCCGTAAAATGCAGTTTTCCTTTCAAATTGCTTGTGTCGGTCTGTAATTCAGTGGGATGAATCTTGAAGGACATGCTTTCTTGAAATAAGATTTTTTTATCATAAAACGCCGCCGTATTTTTTTATTTGTTTGCATTAATTTGACCTATTGTAGTTACGATGCATTCTGTGTCCGGACAAAGCCTGAAGCATACTTCACCGCGATGATCCAATGTCTATTAACAATGGTCATGGATTAAACATAGATCATACATACATAGGTATCTACATGAAGTTTTAGGAATTGTAAAAATATTCGGATTACGTTTTAAAAACTTTCTTAGTATAAATGTCGATAGAGTGAGAAAGGGCAGGAACTCGTTAAAAAGTCTAAAGATGAATGTAGCTTCCGTCTACGCTTATTATTTTTAGAAAAAAAATCGAATATTCAAAGTAGTAAAAGAATTTTAATCAGTGAGTAAGGAGGCCAAAATGTAGATAGATGCCACTGGCGTAGGATAGTAGGCTGGAATAGCTTTGCATTGGTTTTTCATAATGAAGTAGAGTATGACAAGTATTAAAATTTCGTACATTCTTAGTCTTTTTACTTTTTAATGACTGTTATTTACCAAACAATAGTTGCCAGAATTCGATCACTTCTCAACCGATAAAATCTTCTTTGTTTACCATGCTTTCTTACTTATAATATGACTGATATGTTTGATAAATAAAACATATCTGTATGTACGTGTATGTTTGCTTCGCATGTTAACCCACCCAAAATTACCGTGACTTCGTAAGTTTTTCCGTCGAATTTTAAAACAAAACTATTTAATTATCTTTGTAGGTGGGCGTGAAAGGGCGCAGGGTGGTGCACTATCGATCTCCGTTGAATTAGTGCGCGGATCGGCGTTCTCCTTGTGGAGCGTCGTGGAGCCAAACAGACCAAAACAAGCGCCCTCCCCGCCCGCACTCTGTCGCTCAAGCCTTCATTTGTGGCTTCACATAGTGTAAATTTTTTGCGAATTTCAAAACTTTTTTTTACGAGTTATGTATTGAACCACAACCACATTCAATCACATTTATTTATGGCTTATAACAATTTTTGGTGCTTTTATTGTCTAGCTTATAAAAGGTGTTAAAATTCCTAGACACACTGACTTGTGTCGTTCCAACTTAGACATTAGTGGTACGCATGCCTCTGTGACCGACTTCGATAAACCGATAAAGAAGATTATAGGTGTTCCAACTTTGTTCTCAGAGGTAACCAGGAGACGTTCTCCTTGTGAAGCTCGTGGAGCCCAACAGACCAAAAAATAAGCGTCCTGCCACCCGCACCATGTCGCTCAAGCTTTTATGTGGGACTTCACATAGTGTATAATTTTTGCGAATTTCAAAACTTTATTTTTTTACAAGTTATGTATTGAACCACAACCACATTCAACCACACTTATTTATGGCTTGTAACAGCTTTTAAGTGCTATTAATGTCTAGCTTATAAAGGGTGTTAAATTTCCTAGGCACACTGACATGAGTTGTTCCGACTTAGACTTTGTTTGTTTTGCGAAATTGATATAACCATTGGTTATGTATTGAACCACAACTACATTCAACCACATGTATGTAGCCATAAATACATATAAAATAACCTGTAAGAATGTTAAGCGCTGTTATTTTCTAGCTTACAGATAAGTAAATAGACTGATATGACGTATTCTTACTCAGTCCTCAGGTGGGCTCCAATAGACTCCAGTGTGACAAAGAAAACTATACGAGGCATTCCATCTTCGTTCTAAGGGGTAACCACGTCTGTGTGGCTGGCCTTATATCCAATTCTTTTACAGATTGGTCACACATGTTCGAGTTTGGTGGTGATTCCTTAGATCTTACCATAAATTAAAGATCGTCGAGCATTTATTTTGTTTGCTACGTTTGTTATGTAGCACAAAAAAAACAAAGAACAGTTTAGTGCATGTACTTGTGACTTGGTCAGAGTAGGATTACCGCAACTTTATGAAAGTAGGTACTAAAGTGTCATTACCCAAAACCTATTTTAAGTTCGAACTGCCCCCTCGTGGTGGGCCCAAACGGACCAAAACAAGTCTTCCGTCCCCCTATCGACGGATACTCAGTGTTCGTGTAGCCAAATTACTTTAGAGACGTTTTTGCATTTGTAGTGGACTAATACGTACAGTGAGTGAAACCGAAATAAACCGGTTTTCGCTATTTAGCTATTACCCATGCATACCTGGCGTCAATTGCATAAAAGTAACATAAGAAAGTGTCATGCCAATTTGTTTATTATCATTTTCGTAATAATAACTTCATTGATATTTTTAATTTTCTAAGAGTTTTCATTGAATTATAATATTTTAATTTATAGATTTTAATTGGTATAAAAGTTATTAGCTACTAAACAGATGTCATAAATAGGCTTTTTGTACAATATTAGAACAAATTATCATCGTTTATTTTATGAACGATTTATCTAATGAAAGCTAAAATAGAAGATAACTACGAAATGTGTGTTGTTAGAAAAATTAAGATAATAATTTACATTTGTGTAATATTAAGTATCTACCTATTTAGAAGTAAATAAATATCATTTGTTTATATATTTGCTAACTGTGCAGGTACTACTACAAATACAAAGACGTCTTTAAAGTGATTTGACTATACCTGCCTATACACATGGAATTAAGAGAAATTTCACGCATTTTATAACTCAAACCTTGGGGTCAACTATATTATAAGATAAGAAGTAGTATCGACCAGGCAAATACGTATTTTATAAACTTGACCCTACTAATAAGTTTGTATTGGCCTGATTGGTTGGTCAAGCATCTTTGAGTTATCAGGATAGATACATTATTTAAGTAATATGTATTTAAAAACAGTTGTTTGCATGATACGAATGATACGAATATTCTTACCCTATCGCAGAAAGAGGGTAATGTTTTGTTTGAATATGTATGTATAATATGTATGTGTAATCTGTATGTACATTTGTATAAAGTGGTAGAGCCTTTGGTGATTCGGCTTTGGAGGCACTACCACTACACACAATTCTTTCTAATATGGTAAAGGAAGTGTGTGGTAAAGGTGAGTTCCAACTTAGTCCTGATGGGTAACAACGCGTCTGTGATTAACCTCAGGTAAGACTAAGTTTATTTGGGTTCGATTACAGATGTTCTAGACTGCAGTGGTTTAAGGATGGCGTGTTCGTTTTTTCCTTTTGTATTCCGTTGTAGAGTCATTGTTGTCAAATTCTACTGTTGGCTAATGGGGTATTAGTTTAAGAACCTAAGAATGATAAGGGTTAAGGCCGTCAACAATAATTGTTTGCTACATAAACCAATGTATAGTCCAATTATCAGTTATTTGGACTGACATACCGTCTTAACGAGTGGGTGGTGCACTATCGATCTCAGTTGAATTAGCGCGCGGGTCGCACCGTCCTCGTGGAGCGTCGTGGGGCCAAACAGACCAAAACAAATGCATCCCCCTGCCGTCGCTCAGTCCTCATTTACCGCACCACACGCTCAAGGACGGTTTTGAATTTCGTACCGTTCGAATGTGTGCTGTGCGCCAAAAAGACCCGCTTCATTACGATGTTGCTTACGTTTTTCAGTAGCGGAATGATTTGACGTGTTTCTGCCGAAATCTGCACTATTTTTGCTCAACTTGACTATTGTCAAAGTTTTCGTAAATAAAATCTATCCAAAAACTTTAAAAATAAAGTCATGGTTACGCCATTTCCTACAGTTTTATTCTTTTAGTTGATTAATGCCTTAGACTAATCATTGATCACAGATTAACGAAGGGTTTTAATTTAAAAATTGATGTTAATTACCGGATCTATAATTTTCGTTTGCAGGAAGACGTTGGAGAGGGCGAGGGATGATTGACCAGCCAAAAGTAAGTTTTCATCGCGAAAAACGGCTTTTCAAGAATAGGAATTCGGGGATAGACCCTGCCATTTTTGAAATTGTATCGCGCTCTTGAAGGTGGCTAATGGTTTTAAGTATTTGAATTTTCCACCTTCCTGCATTCGTCTTTGTTTTCAACTTTACGTTAAAAATTATAAGATTATGCTATGATATGCACCGTTATTGAAAATATCTCACAGTTCTATGAAGTGAGTCTTGAAATGGCTTCATATTTTGTTTTGCTTTATTATTATACGAGTTCTTTATAACTTAATACCAAGTGCTCAAAGGTTGTTGCGTGGGCATAAGGTATAGATGGAGGAGTGGGCGCTGTGTGGGCTTATCGAATATCTCGAGAAAATCTTTGTAGGATGTTCAAGGTATGACGATGAAGTTAATAGATTGCAGGCTAATAGATTTTCATCCGTGTAAATTATGTTTATAATGACCATGTTTTTAACGTGGAAGTAGCAAAAAGAATGAGCTGTACACCTAATGGTCACCACAAGGCCAATTGGTCACTTTCGTCCGCGGACATCTGCAATAGTCTTAGCCGTAGGGCTAGACTCAGGTAAGCGTTATATATGCGTTAATATTGATGTGTTACCATTTATAGGGTCCCAGTTTTCTGAGGACATCAGTGTCTATTTCTTATTCCTCAAACGATAACACAGCTACACTGATGCTGTCTAGCATAAATATGTAGGTGTGGTGATGGTATGTACCTCTAGTGTAGATCTAGGTAGGCTTTTACCATCAGCAGTTTTGATGAAGACATTTGGGTTACCAAATTTTTAGGGGATAATAAATAGATCTTATCCAAACTTTTTATAGTAGAGATTTTGCGATCGCCTACATGTATTACACGATATAAATGTTTAATTTTATAATATTTATGCTTTATTGAAGATTGAAGTCAAAAATGGCGATTTTTCTATATATTATGGTTCTCGCTTATATGTATATTAGAGATCAAGCGAAAGGTATCAAAAGACAGTATAAATAACGTATGAACAATTTCCTCAGAATTTGACACGTTGAATGGAAATAAAAGGCTTTTACGGCCCAATTTTTCTCCAACACATAGATCAAGTAGTCACTAAAAAGTTAAAAACATTCCGGTATTGACTCTAGAATATTTTTTCTTTGCTTCTGGAAGCGTCATACAATATCGTACAAAGAATGCGCTGGCCGCAAGGCGTCTATCCAAGTATTGAATTAGTAAGTCTGTCAAAGCGCATCGGCGAGGCACAAAGGTCGTTGCGTGGGCACAGGGGGAGAGTGGGCGCCCCCCTTTGGGCGAACAGCTCCAGAAATTCGTTATGACGCACCGGGCTTCTATAGCTTCGAACAAACAATGGATACTGTTCGGGGAATGACGACAGTGGATGACATGTTTCCGATGTGTTAAGAATTTTGACATAGTTTATTTTGGTTTTCTTGGTTTGTTACTTATGAAGTTTCCTTCACTTTAAGTACATGTTTACTGGCTGCTACCTGTGATTTATTAAATGTAGTGTATAATACAAATGTTCGTACTACTTTTTACCTCCTTAAGGGTGGAATATGAAAAAATATTTCTAAGTGGATGCCTACATTATTAAATGAAACTGTTGTTCAAATTCCATCTAGCTTCAGTAGCTTAGGTGACTGCGATGGTTAGTCAAAAGAGAGTATCATTTCGTTTTTACGCAGTTATGATTATATCACATTACGATAGTAAGTCTGTCAAAGCGCATCGGCGAGGCACAAAGGTCGTTGCGTGGGCACAGGGGGAGAGTGGGCGCCCCCCTCGGGCGAACAGCTCCAGAAATTCGTTATGACGCACCGGGCTTCTATAGCTTCGAACAAACAATGGATACTGTTCAGGGAATGACAGTGGATGACATGTTTCCGATGTGCTAAGAAGTACCTACCTGTATGTTATGAAATATTTCAATTATTTGATTTATTTCATTTACATTAAGTTTATTTTTGATAAAGAAAGTACTTAACGAGCATGTAGTCCACCTGATAGTAAATGGCCACTGCTGCTTTGAAATAAATTTCAGATAAGATTAGAGTTCCTACTTGAGGTCGGCTAAAGATGTGCGTTGACGACTGAGTTGAAACTCCTCGGATAAGTATGTCTCCTTTCCCATAATACAGGTTTAATAAAATAATGGCTATATTCCTCACCAGCTCACCCTTAATCCTCATTAGAGCATCGTGGTGAAATATGCTTTAATCCAATGTACAATAATGACGTCCTTATTGTAGTGATGTACCCGCAATTAGCAATGGAACATATAAAAGCTGTCAGCCAAAGAACGTCAAAATATAATTTATAGGTTGTTAACTATAAACTTAGTAGTTGTTTAGGCATATTTTTTTTCCTTTATCTCACCCCATCGTTATTCTATTTAGAAGTGAGATGTTTGTAACGAACTTATAATTACAAAGTACACGCGTGCACATGTCTATATCATTTTTTGCAAAAATATAGATTAGTAAAGTCCAGGTTAATTTATCAACAGTTGTTACATTATTAATAATTGCCTTCTGTGTATAAGTTCTAAAAAAATATAATTGATGAAGTGCGAGTCGATTTAGTACGCTGGGGGTTCCGTAAACGGGGTCCGGTTAAATTTATATTGTCTACAATCTTTATTTTGCCTTTCGATTTCTAGTCACAGTTATTGCACCACCCGCTAAATAATAAGTTTGTGATACGATATTCGTTCAACTTTGCTAAAAACCTCTATATGTATTTACAAAAATGTCATAATCTTTTGACCGCGATTTACAAGTTAGATTTTTATTCACAACTGAAAGAGGATAAGTATTTTATATGTATAAAAGTCAATTTACTACCTGTTAGCTTGCTTGAGAAAACATTTCTTAACAGACTGACAGACAGACGAATAACAATTTGACCCTTGCACTTGATTTTTTTTTGTTTTGAGATGCGGAACTCTAAAATGCCCAGCAATACGCAACATGCATACATGCAACCTTATTACTATCCTTATTCAAATCGAATATACGTACGAGGGTAATCCAATTAAGAAGATTTGTATTCGATATTACCAATGTATATTAGTTGTACGTTATCTAATGGAAACTGCAAATAAGTGCATAAATAATGCAAAGGGCGGTTATTTTCAAAGCGAATTGCGTGAGAACGAAAGGGTGACGCATGCAGGGAGTCTAGACATGTACTAGTTATTGCCTGCGGTGGTACCTGCCACGAAAATATTAATTAGTAAGGAGTTTATAGTGGTTTGAGGAACATATAGTTTGGTTATGACGCGGTGGATTAAACTTCTGTTTTCTTTTATGCAAGTCGTGGTTAACTGGATTTTATAAGAAAATGTCAAAAAGTAGTGTTAACCAATTGAACTAATCTAATTGAAACCTTTTTATTGACGTTCAAAAAGAATTCTTGTAAAGAATCTACTTTGAATCAAATATTTTTGATTTTGAATAAATACACGTTTTAAGATTTAACTTTTAGAGATACTAGTCAAATAGTCTAAAGATTATACAATTATACAAAAAAGAAAACTTTGATAGTTTTTTCATTATAAACATACGGACCGAGGTTCCATTTTATATACGTAAAGATTATGAATGCTCGCTTCGCGCCGCCTCATTGCCCCGGCAGCTGTTACTTGTTAACCTCATTAGCATAAAGCTTTAATTAATTGCTCGTCACTACCTACATAATTGTTTGTCAGTTTGTATACGCTCTATTGAGGAACTCGTAACTCCGATAGGGAGTTATGCTCCATGGTTATTTGTATTACGCTGATATTATGCTTCTTTAAGGCATTTAGCAAGTCAGTAAAACAAGTTTTTATGACGACCAGATAAAGTTTTTTTAACTGATATTAATGGTTTCTTATTATGTTTGTGTTAAACACTTTGAAGACAAAGACGACAAAATTCGATGTAGGTACAATTTGAACTTTCATTAAGTTCTAGTAATAAAATAAAAAAATCTAAGACTAGTTATGCTCTGTGTGTATAATTTACAATATATACGGTCATATACTCATATACAAATATCATATTAGTTAATAAATTACACTGCATATATTTTGTCACCTTACGATCAAAACAATTGGTCTTACTGATGAAGTATCTACTCATACCGTGGCCAGGTCTAATTCAGATTCACTCGTATAGGTACAATAATGATATTTACATGAAGAATAAAGGTTTTGCCTATCTTGGTTACTTAACATTATACATGTCCATAATCATTAATCATTCGTACTAAGTTATGAGAATATTATGAACAAGTTATACTGATTACCATAATTACATAGCTATAAAAATTAATATAAATGTTATTGTAAATAGAAAAAGATTCTTAACTTGTTAAATTATGATAAAAACTGCCTTTAAGCGAGAGTACATACTAGACAACACAACAACTTATTGTTCTATCTCTTACCTTTTAGTTCTTATATGTATATTAGTTACCCGTTCATAAAAATGGCGCCATCAAAATAATGGGCAAAAACTTATCTAACGAAATAGTTCATCGACCTAACGCTTTAATTTAGCACCTATTCCGTATTGGTATACGTAACGTCGTCTGCTTAGTATTGTTCAGTTGACAGGGCAATGACGTTGGTTCGGTGCAACGGTTCGTGGCGTCTCCCTACCCCCCAGTACCCCCCCAAACCCTCTAGCCGACGGTCGACGCTCTCTAAAACGAAAAAGGAAGCTAAAGGATAATCTATCACGCCCGAGGCTCAGCTTGATAAAAATGAACGATTAGAACATGCAGTTGATTTTGGAACCGCATGCGAAATTTATAAGCCATATTTTTACATTCAAGTAGCAAATGTGTGCAATTTGAAGCTAGTAGAATGATTTGTGGTTCGACTTCGGCGGCACGGACTCAGGTCCAATTCAGTCCTCAGGGGTAGCAACGTATCTGGTTACTTCAACCTAGGTAACCGACATAGGACTCTTAAGCATATCGGGTGTCGATAGATGTCCTTGGGTGGCAGTGGCCACTTATCGACAAATCTACTGCAAACTCGTCCGCTACACCATTATTATGAAAAATTCTGATAGAACAGAGGTTGTCTAAGGCCAATCAGAGATGCGTTGCTTCCCCCAAAGACAAAGATATCGTCTCATATGAAAGCGAGCCGGCAATTATACCATTTAACAGAAACAGGTCTTATGTTTGCTTTACGTAAGAAATTGATTCAAAATATAAATTTCAGCTTATTTACCTTTTAAGCTACTATAAAGTTACATTTGGTAGTTAGTATAATACCTAATTCTCGTGCTGGCAACGAGCGTGTTGAATGTAAATAAATTCCTTTGTATTGGAACTATGAAAGTGGTTCAAGTCTAACTTAACTTTATGGAAGACTGACTCTATGTAGATAAGCGAACTTTCTTGGAAGCTTAATTACCCGACTGCTAATAAAGAGGCTCTTCTTACAATGTCTGCGGGAATTTCGATGACTTATAGCTCGGTTTTTAGATTTTTAACTCATTTTGAACTTAAGTCACTGTCTTCACATATCTGTAATGTAAGGATAAAGATTAATATCGAGTCGTTACGTCTTAAGTTTAAATTGACATTAGAAGTTACAAAAAAAATAAATGAAGGTGGTAGAATCCTTCGTGGTTGGACTCTGGATATAGCATAACTACATCTATTTCGGCTTCTTATAGTTTTAATAAGCACTACTGTTTACTAGGTAGTGAGACTTTTACGAGGCGTTTTAATTTAGTCTTTAAGAATAGCAACGATAGGATAGCAAAGGTAGCAACGCACGTTTAGTTAATCTTAGGTAGGATTCCTATCTTATCTAGGGTTGATAGATGCCCATGGGCTTCAGATACAATATACTATTAGATGAACTGTATACACGTTCACTTCTACAATATACAAAACGTTGGTTGACATTGAATATAATTCGTACACACGAAATTCGTAGTTACGGCCAAAGTTTTGGGGTTCTCCCCATTTAAGCCCAATTACGGATGTCCGTTTTGGGCAGGCTTGACGAAGAACGAACAATTTAAAAGCCAAAATTTACTCTGCGTAAGCCCGAATAAATTTCATAGTATATTTATTCGATCGTAATCCCAATTGATAACCGTAAAGAGAAGATCTATGGAATATAGCGTCACAAAACTGGTTCCATTGTATAATACACAATGGTATGTAAGGTAAGATGGATCTATTTAATATAGTGCTAAAACTTGTGAAAATTTACGATAAAAAAAGAAATAAAATATTTAGTAGTGTATAGTAAGTTTCATCTAAAAATATAAAAAAAACCTCAACATTTTTATACAGAAAGCTTTTTTAGAATTTTCGCTAGTTTTATGACATTGTACATTGAGTTTCAGAGACAGGGGTGTGATTGTCTATTAGGTCACAGCCTAAGGTGCATTACTCTTTACCTTTTGGAAGGGGTTGCTAAGTTCAGACGGGTGCATGGAATTTGGCGGCGCCGTGGAGTTCAATGGCCGGGCGTAGACCTACGCGCTACGCAGCTACGCCGTAGACCATTTAATTTTATTACCTCGCTAACTGAAAAAGGCAAACGTCCAGAATAGAAAAAGAATGGGACTGTTGAAACTGAATATATCAAGAAGAGGTTTTTTCAGCTGTACGGCGTGCTTTATTACCTGTGTTTTTGTTTAGATTTGTGGTGCAGTATGTATTTGTACTGTGTTTTGGGTGATGGGTTTGAGCTCCGCTCAGTCGACAATACGTTATAGGGCATGAGACTCTTAGGGTGAGAGAAGTTAAGCCTGTCGTCTACTACACTTGTCAAGTACCAATTGTTAGTATTAAAGCAAAACTTGAAGAACAGTTGAGCAGTGTAGGTTTCACGTTGTTTTTGTTCAACCTGGGATTTGAACCTCTTACGCCCAGATTGAGAAGCTGAATTTCAAACTACTTAATTCTTTGCTTAATTCCCGTTAAGGCACTATTATATTATGCACTTTCTGCGTCTGGGTATAATCATATTTATCATTGAGTGTCCAAGGTCAATACTTAAATATCCTGTCCTGAGAATGTGTGAGTCTAAATCATTTAGTTATTTATGTTTATTTATTAGTTCACAACACAAATTAACTCTACCTTTAAAGTTTGCCTTGTTTGCTTAAATATAAACGGAGATAAGCTAAACAAGGACGAGCTTGATATAACAAGTTATAATTATAACAGACGCGGCACTCATTTAGCTTACAACCTCCGGGTTATATTATTTTAATAATGCCATTTAAGGATACCTTTGATTCATTACTTAGGAAGAAAATGATGTATCCTTATTCTGTGAATACTCAAAAGACAATAAAAGCAGATTAAGTGAATTAAAGAGAACAAACTTATTTAATTTGATGGTTTTATTAAGATTTATTATTTTTAAATGTGGTAGAATTACATGTAGTTTCGACTACCGTCACACCTATTTTTGCTTTATAGCAGCAGTGTTAAGCACTGCTGTGTTCTAATCTGAAGGGTGTTGTAAGGGAGACATACTTATCGGAGGCATTCCAACTCAGTCCTCAAGGGTACCAACGCATCTGTGGTCAACCTTAGATAAGACGTTGATCTTATCTGGGGTTATTACAAATGTCCATGGGTGGCAGTGGCCACTTACCATCAGGTGGACTGCATGCTTGTTTGCTACTTCGAACATATATAAAAAAAATTAAAGGTCATTGGATTCCGGAGGCATCTTTGTCATTTTAACTCATTTAATTTTTTCGTCATTTCATTTATTTTATTTATTCGTTTATTTATTATAATGCAGAAATACATGTGACGGTATTAAACGCTGTTGTGCGTTGGTTTT